>UESW01004375.1:267809-537842 GCA_900491605.1 Calamus simplicifolius
AGCAGTTGATAATGCAACCGAATTTTGCTTTTTGCTAAACCAAGAGATTAAGTTACTACCTAAGAATTGACATGCTCCACTTGTGCTTTTTCTATCTAATTTACATCCAGCATAGTCAGAGTCAGAGTATGCAATCAAGTTTAATGTCGAGTCTCTAGAATACCATAAACCTACATTTTTAGTTCCACTTAAATATCTTAAGATTCTTTTATAGCAATTAAGTGAGATTCTTTAGGTTCAGATTGAAATCTAGCGCATAGACAAACAACAAACATGATATCTAGTCTACTAGCTGTTAAGTAAAGAAGAGATCCGATCATACCTCTGTAATATTTTTGATCTACTTTCTTACCATCTTCATCTTTGTCCAATTTGCATGAAGGGCTCATAGGTGTTCCAAGTGGTTTGATTGACTCCATTCCAAACTTCTTGAGAAGTTCTTTTGTGTATTTTGCTTGATTGATGAAAATTCCCTCTTGCTTTACTTGATTTGAAGTCCTAGGAAGAAATTGAGTTCTCCATCATGCTCATCTCAAACTCACCCTACATTAACTTAACAAATTCTTGACATAACAGATTGTTAGTAGCACCAAATACAATATCATCAACATATATTTGTACTACTAATAAATCCTTGTCTTTTCTTTTCAAAAATAGTGTTTTATCAATATTTTCTCTTATAAAGTCATTTTCAATCAAAAATTTACTTAATCTTTCATACCAAGCTCTAGGTGCTTGTTTTAAACCATATAGTGCTTTGTGCAATTTAAAAACATGATTTGAAATTCATGATCTTCAAAACCAGGAGGTTGTTCAACAAAAACTTCCTTATTTATAAATCCATTTAAAATACGCTTTTAACATCCATTTGAAATAAATTGATATGCATATGACATGCAAATGCGAGTAATAATCTAATTGCTTCTAGTCTAGCTACAGGTGCAAAAGTTTCATTAAAATCAATTCCTTCTTCTTGATTATATCCTTTTGCGACTAATCTAGCTTTGTTTCTAATTACTATGCCATTTTCATCTAATTTATTTCTAAATACCCATTTTGATCCTATAACAGAATGATCTTTAGGTCTATCTACAAGAGTCCATACATTATTCCTAGTAAATTAATTTAATTCTTCTTGCATGGCTAACATCCAATTATCTTTTTCTGCCTCTTCAATAGTTTTAGGTTCAATTTGAGATACAAATGCAAGATGATTATTGATGTTTCTCATTGATGATCTAGTTCTTACTCCTTGAGATAGATCACCTATAATTATTTCTTTTGGATGACCATAGGCATATCTCCAATCTCTAGGAAGATCTATATCATTATGATTTGCATCAACAACATCAACACTAGGGGAATCATTATCTTTAGCTTCTTGTTCATGATCTGAAGATACACCAATATTTAACTTTTCAATGTCTCTTTCTAGAATGTTTGTATCTTCCTCATCATCAATTTTTCCTGAACTAGATGCTAAAGATTCATCAAAAATTACATGAATAAATTCTTCTACAATTAAGTTTCTCTTGTTAAACACTCTATAGGCTTTACTAGATGTTGAATATCCTAAGAAAATGCCTTCATCAGATTTTGCATCAAATTTTCCTAGATTATCTTTACCATTATTAGAATGAAACATTTACAACCAAATGCATGAAAGCAGCTTATGTTTGGTTTTCTATTGTTCCATAGTTCATAAGGAGTTTTTCTTAATGATTGGCCTAATCAAAGCTCTATTAAGAATGTAACATGTCATGTTTATAGCTTCCGCCCAAAAGTATTTTGGTAGGTTGCTTTCACATAGCATGGTACGGGCCATGTCTTCTAAGGTTCTATTTTTTCTTTCAACTACTCCATTTTGTTGTGGTGTTCTAGGTGCTGAAAAATTATGATGGATGTCATTTTCTATGCAAAAGTTTTCAAATAGATGATTTTCAAATTCAGTGCCATGATCACTTCTAAGAGACACTGTGGTGTTATTTTTCTCATTTGTGACCTTTTTGAAGAATTTCAAAAACAATGGAAAGGTCTCATCTTTATGAGCTAAAAACAATACCCAAGTGTATCTAGAGTAATCATCTACAATCACAAGACCATATTTCTTTCCTCCTAGACTTGTGATTCTAGTAGGTCCAAAAAGATCCATGTGAAGTAGTTCAAGTGGCCTAGAAGTGGAAACAATATTTTTAGTTTTGAAAGAGTTTCTAGTTTGTTTTCCAAATTGACATGCATCGCAAATTTTATTATTTTCAAATCTAGTTGTGGAAGTCCTTTTACTAAATCCATTCTTATTAATTTTGAAATTAGGTGTGTGCTTGCATGACCTAATCTATGATGCCATAACCAACCAATCTCATTCATATTAGCATTATTAGCAACTAAGCAATGATTACTAGTAGACAAATTGTCTAAATCAATTAAGTATACATTGCCATTTCTATTCCAATAAAAATAATGCTATTATCAATGGGATTAGAAACAGTGCAAATAGATGCTTCAAATGATACTTTAAAACCTTTATCACATAATTGGCTAATACTTATTAGATTATGTTTTAAACCATTGACATATAAAACATTTTTAATATATGTGGAGGGAGTTATTTGAATATTACCAAACCCCATGATTTGGCCTTTGCCATTGTCACCAAACGTAACAACTCCTCCTCTTTTGCTTTCAAGGGTGATGAATTGATCCTTGTCACCCGTCATGTGTCTTGAGCAGCCACTATCAAGATACCACTTTCGCTTTGATCTTTTGGCCGCAAGACACTCCTGCAAAAATAATTAAGTCTTATATTTAGGTACCCAAGCCTTCTTGGGTCCTTCATGGTTAGTAGCATAAAAGATTGTTCCTTTGGGAACCCATATTTTCTTTCCTTTACTACTTAATTTTTATTACTGTTTCTCACATTACATTCATAGGATTTATGGCCTTTCTTGTTACAATAATGACATGTAACACTATCTCTATTTTGTTCTTTTCTAAAGAAGTTTTTTGACAAATTTTTGTTTTATGTTAGGTCTATATCCTAATCCAGTCTTATCAAATATAGCCTTTGATTACCTAATAATAAATTAAGTTTTTCAGAACTATAAGTAAATTTATCAGCAATATTCTTATATTTATCAACTTCCTTCTTTAATTTATTATTTTCATTGGAAATTGACTCTTTTTCTTTTGTCAAATTTTCATTTTCAGATTTCAGCATCATAATCTCATTAGTAAGATTATCTTTTTCTTTAATGAGAATTGAATTATCATTTTTCAGAAATTTGTATTTCCTTTTTAAAACTTTAAAATCATCAACTAGTTCATTAAAAGCTTCAAACAACTCATCAAATGCAAAATCATCACAAGGGTTTTCAAAACTTACCTCGTTGTCGTCGTTTGCCATAAAGCAAATGTTTGCAACTTCTTTTTGATCTTCCTCTGAAGAGATTCATCGCTGTCACTCCAGGTTGCAACATAGGCTTTCTTCTTCTTCTTGTAGGCTTTCTTTAGTAGAGGACAATCATATCTAAAGTGCCCCGGTTTTTTACACTCATAGCAAATTAAGGGGTCTTTCTCTTTCCTTATCTTTGTCCTTTTCTTTTTCTCCTTCCATCTTAATTTAGATTTCTTCTTGTGGAAGGGTCTCTTTCTTCTCATGAATTTTTTGAATTTTCTAGCTAGAAGAGCTATCTTATCATCATCATCATCATTATCACTGCAGCTCTCCTCACTTTCTGCAGCCTTAAGAGCTATAGTCTTCTTCTTTTTAACATTTTCCTCTATGTGCTGCTTCATGGTTAACTCATGGGTCATTAGTGATCCAAGTAGCTCCTCCAAGGGTAAAGTGTTGAGGTCCTTGGCTTCTTAGATTGTTGTCACCTTTGCGTCCCAAGTCCTTGAAAGTGACCTAAGAATTTTGCGAACAAGTTCAGAATTAGTATAAATCTTACCTAGACTTTTCAAACCATTTACAATATCGGTGAATCTAGTATACATGCATGCTATAGTTTCAGTTTGTTCCATGCTGAATAATTCATACTTATGAACAAGAATATTTATCTTAGATTCTTTAACTTGATTTGTACCCTCATGGGTAACCTCTAATCTATCCCATATCTCTTTTGCGGAATTACATGTAGAGATACGATTAAATTCGTTTGCATTTAAGGAACAATATAAGGTATTCATGGCCTTAGCATTAAGCTGAGCCATTTTTCTATCATTATCATTCCAATCCCTTTCGGGCTTAGGAACAATAGAGCCATCAACTATGTGTGTGGGTGTGCTTGGTCCATTAATTATAACACTCCACAATTCATAATCTGAAGCTTGAATGAATATCCTCATTCTTTCCAATATGAATAGTTGGAACCATTAAACAAGGAAGGTCTATTTGTAGAATGACCTTCAGCAAATGAAGATCCAACTTGAGCTGCTATTTGGATCTTTAGCTCTTGATCGTGTGATCAAATAAACAATGAGCACTTGCTCTGATACCAATTGTTGGCCCAGATGGCAACCCAAGAGGGGGGGGTGAATTGGGTTCTTTAAAAAAGTTAACCTTTTAAAAATTATGTGCTTGGAGATAAATGAAATTAAATGCAATGCGAATATTAAATACAACCAAAGAGATAGAGAAAGAGATAATCAAAGCACGGCAAACACGAAGGTTTTATAGTGGTTCGGTGTATCCAATACCTACGTCCACTCCCAAGATCCACTTGGGTCCACACTATAATCCTCTTGATTATAGTCGAGTTGTTTTACAAGATCATAACTCAAAACTTGTTGTTTGCCAGGGATCACAACAACCCAGCCGATTTTCCGGGCTCACCAGCACAAAACCCTAAACTCAAGCTAATCTAGCTTGACCCGAGGTATACTACCTCCACTAGTTCAATCCCCTTGATAGAACTAGCACAAACAAGAAAGAATAATGTTTTTCAATAATACAAAGCTCCTCAAATGAGCAAATATTCAGAATAAAAAATAAGGTTAGAAAAGCCTGTTTGAAGTAGATTGGATTTGAGCTTTTCTTCTTTTCTTCTTTTCCTCTTCTCTTTGAAGATGATGAATTAGGCCTCAGCTTTGATTCGTTGCAAATGTTGCAGATGAGAAGTTGGAAAATCTCAAAAATAGAGCTTTATTCTCCTTTTTGGAAGTCCTCCGATTTTTCAATATGAGCGCCTTGGATTTCTCTTTGAGCTTTTTGGAGTGGAAGGATTTGAGTTTGAACTCTTTTCTCTCTGATTTCAGGCTCAAGACTTCACGGATTTTTGTTTTGAAAGCACTCTCTTTTTTTCATTTTTTCTTTTTTTTTATTTTTTAAACGGGCGTTCTCCCTTTTATAGATTTTCCTTTAATCCATTTTTGGTAAGAAAACTAGCCGTTGGAATATACCTGGAAAGTTTTTCCAAACAAAATATATCTGTTAGAAGTTAGGTAAAAAGAAAATATTACCGTTAAAGCTGATCTGGCATTTTAAAATTTCGTTCCAGATAGGTTGGAGTCGGCTCCAACTTTTCAGGCGTCAGCTCCAAGTCGTTTATCCAAAAATAGAAAGTTCTGAGTTCATCGAGGAGTCGCTCCGAAAAAGTTAGGTGTCGGCTCCAAAAGACTGTAAGTGTCGGCTCCAAGGTAGTCAAAAATCAAGCGTTCTGTCCCCGCATCGGAGTCAGCTCCAGACACTGTAAGTGTCGACTCCAAAACTCTGGGTGTCGGCTCGAAACTCTAGGTGTGGGCTCCGAACCGTATTAAAAATCAGAAGAATATTTGACTGGCCATGGGGTCGGCTCTAGAATTCCTAGGTGTCGACTCCAAGCTCTGAAACCTTGAAACTCATATTTTGCAATTGATTCAAAACACGTTTCTTAATGCCTTTAAATCAATCAAATATTTTTAAGCCCTGAAACACTTATCAAATCTATTAGTAATCAAATAAATATACTCAATTCCTTTATTAATCATCAAAATCAATAGTTGGGTCAACAAAACATTTCAAGGTGTGTACATCTTAAAGATATAAAAATTTCTAGTCTCAAAATTCATGATGGTCACATATTGATGCAAGATATCTTACCAATAGTGGCAAGATCATCAGTGCCTAAACAAGTTCTTGCAGTTATAATTCGGTTATCATCATTCTTTAAGGCATTATGTTCAAAAGTTATTGATCCTGAAGAGATTGATCAGTTGGAGTCTGATGTGACCATTACACTTTGCCTGATGGAAAAGATTTTTCTCCTGGATTTTTTACTATTATGGTACATCTACTCATTCACTTGCTTCGGAAGTCAAGCTTGGCGGACCGGTACATTATAGATGGATGTATCCTATTGAGAGGTATGCTATAGTCTGATTTATCCTAATGACCGGTATACCATAATTTCTACCAAAAGTAGCATCATCATTATGCTATGTTTAGAAATTTATTTATCTTGTAGGTACCTTATGCGATTGAAAGATTATGTACGAAACAGAGCCTATCCAGAGGGTTCGATTGTGGAAGGATATATTGCTGAAGAGTGTTTGACATTTTGTTCAAGATATCTTCAAGGTATAGATACAATGTTTAATAGACCTCAATGGTATGGTGATTTCATTGATAATGCAGAATTGTATAAGTTCTCAACTGCAGGTAGAGTAATGTGCAAAACTGAAACTATTGTATTGGATCATAAATCAATGGCATAAGCACATCGTTATGTGTTACTCCATAATGAAATGATATCTGAGTATCGTAGGTTAGTATGATTTATTGCATTTCAAGATTAAGATATCATGTCTTTTTTTTTGCTCTAAATGAACAAAATACATTTTATGCAACGAATTTTTTATTGTCTCAATGGCAAGCTAACCATAGCACTCGACTAATCCAAGGATTGATCAGCGATGGTTAGTCGAGTTATTTCCTACATGGCTTTCAAAACAGGTTTGACATATACTTCGAGAATATGAATTGATTTAACATCAAATAACCTATTAACATTCCTTATTATTTCTTAGGTATCAACGATGATGGAGAGAAATTTGTCAGCTGAATTAATAGCCCTGGCTCGAGGACCTAACAAAGTTGTCAATAGATATAGTGGTTTCATAATCAACGGTTTTAAATTCCATACTAAAGATCGTGAGAAATTTAGGAAAACACAGAATATCGGTGTTATAGTGGAAGCAGATGGAAAAACTTAACATGGTGCACTAAATGATATCTATGAGTTAGATTACTATGGAGTCTTTAAAGTCATATTATTTAGATGTGATTGGGTAGATATAAACTCATCAAGGGGTTTGAAAAAATATACAAATGGATTTACACTTGTAAATTTTACAAGGTTGATACATACTGGTGTCTTATTGAAGGATGATCATTTCTCTTATATGTTTATTTCTCTTATATGTTTATTTCTAATTCTATCTTTTAAAGTAAATGACTACTCATATCATTTCTCTTATATGTTTATTTCTAATTCTATCTTTTAAAGTTTTGCCATATATCCATCTTAACATATGCATTTCTGTCATACTTAATTTATTCACATGCTGTTTCAATATTGCCCAACACTCTGTTCCATATAGCATACTGGCCTAATAGCAATTTTATAGAATTTTTCTTTTAATTTTAATGGGATTCGTCGATCATACAATACTCCCAAAATACTCCTTCACTTAATCCATCCATATAAAATATATGAATGGATGGTCAGGAAAGAGTTTTACCATGCTTCTTAAATTACTAAAGGATGCATTTCCAGAAGGCATTATTTACCATCCTCTTATTATGAAGCAAAGAAAGTTGTCAACAAATTAGATCTTGGATATCAAAAGATCCATAGTTGTCCAAAAGACAGTATGTTATATCATGGTGGAAATGCTGATCGAGAGTCATGCAATGTATGTGGATCTTCGCGATGGAGGAGATATGAAGAGGATGAGGATGATGTAACGAACAAAACAAAAAAACCGACGAAGGTATTGCGTTACTTTCCTCTTATTCCTCGATTGAAAAGGCTATATTCATCATCGAAAACAGCTTCACTAATAAGATGGCATGATGAAGGGCGTACAAAGGATGGAATGTTGAGACATCCAGCAGATAGTTTAGCATGGAAAGCTTTGATGTTAGGCATTCTGATTTTGCCTCTGATATTCGTAATGTTCGTTTGGGTTTAGCTTCAGATGGCTTCAATCCTTTTCGCACTCTAAATTCTACATATAGCACTTGACCAGTTGTTCTAATACCATACAATTTACCACCATGGTTGTGCATGAAGCAATCATCACTTATCTTGTCAATGGTTATTCCAGGTGATAAGGGTCCAGAAATGATATAGATATTTTTCTACAGCCTTTAATAGAGGAATTGAAACCGTTATGGAAGGTGTCGATGCAATTGATGCTTCAAATGGTGAAACATTTAAACTACGGGCAGCTCTGTTGTGGACTATTAATGATTTTTCAGCATATCCAATTTATTTGGCTGAGTACAAAAGGAAGGGTTGCATGTCCTTGTTGTGCAGATTCGACACATTGAAATTGGTTAAAACATGAAGAAAATTTTGTTATATGGGACATCGCCGATGGTTAGAACCATATCATCCGTTTCGTTTTCAGAAAGATTTATTTGATGGTACCATAGAGTTGGGATGTGCACCTATTCCACCGTCTGGAACTAATGTTCGTATGCAAATTGATTCCATCAGTTACAAATATGGTAAATTCTCAAAGTCTTCTCAAAAAAGAGGAAGGAATGATCAAGAAGATGTGACAATTTGTAGTATGGATGCACAGATATTTGAAGATCCAGATAATTTTTTGGAAAAAGAAAATGAGGAAGATGTACAGATACCATCCACAAATCAGCCTATCAAATATATGGAAGAAAAGAAGTATCTTTTTTAACTTACCTTATTGGGAACATAATCTGATTCGACATAATCTTGATGTCATGCACATAGAGAAGAATGTTTGTGATAATCTGCTTGGAACATTGTTGAATCTTGATGGAAAGACCAAAGATAACATGAAGGCACGATTGGATTTAAAGGAATTGGGTATCCGACCGGAGCTTCATCCTATAATGCTTGCTAATGATAGAATTTATTTGCCTCCTGCATCTTATGCAATGTCTCCTCAAGAAAAAAATAATTTTCTTATAGTATTGAAAAATATTAAAGTACCTGATGGATATGCATCAAACATTTCTAGGTGTGTGCATCTTAAAGATATGAAAATTTCTAATCTCAAAAGTCATGATGGTCACATATTGATGCAAGATATCTTACCAATAGCGGCAAGATCATCAGTGCCTAAACAAGTTCTTGCAGTTATAATTCGGCTATCATCATTCTTTAAGGCATTATGTTCAAAAGTTATTGATCCTGAAGAGATTGATCAGTTGGAGTCTGATGTGACCATTACACTTTGTCTGATGAAAAGATTTTTCCTCCTGGATTTTTTACTATTATGGTACATCTACTCATTCACTTGGCTTCGGAAGACAAGCTTGGTGGACCGGTACATTACAGATGGATGTATCCTATTGAGAGGTATGCTATAGTCTAATTTATCCTAATGACCGGTATACCATAATTTCTATCAAAAGTAGCATCATCATTATGCTATGTTTAGAAATTTATTTATCTTTTAGGTACCTTATGCGATTGAAAGATTATGTACGAAACAGAACCTATCCAGAGGGTTCAATTGCGGAAGGATATATTGCTGAAGAGTGTTTAACATTTTGTTCAAGATATCTTCAAGGTGTAGAGACAGTGTTTAATAGACCTCAACGGTATGGTGATTTCGTTGATAATGCAGAATTGTATAAGTTCTCAACTGCAGGTAGAGTAATGGGAAAAACTGAAACTATTGTATTGGATCATAAATCAATAGCACAAGCACATCGTTATGTGTTACTCCATAGTGAAATGATATCTGAGTATCGTAGGTTAGTATGATTTATTGCATTTCAAGATTAAGATATCATATCTTTTTTTTTTTGCTCTAAATGAACAAAATACGTTTTATACAGCGAATTTTTATTGTCTCATCGGCAAGCTAACCATAGCGCTCGACCTAATCCAAGGATTGAGCAGCGATGGTTAGTCGAGTTATTTCCTACATGGCTTTCAAACAGGTTTGACATATACTTCGAGGATATATGGATTGATTTAACATCAAATAACCTATTAACATTTCTTATTATTTCTTAGGTATCAACGATGATGGAGAGAAATTTGTTAGCTGAATTAATAGCCCTGGCTCGAGGACCTAACAAAGTTGTCAATAATATAGTGGTTTCATAATCAACGGTTTTAAATTCCATACTAAAGATTGTGAGAAATTTAGGAAAACACAGAATAGCGGTGTTATGGTGGAAGCAGATGGAAAAACTTATTATGGTGCACTAAATGATATCTATGAGTTAGATTACTATGGAGTCGTTAAAGTCATATTATTTAGATGTGATTGGGTAGATATAAACTCATCAAGGGGTTTGAAAAAAGATACAAATGGATTTACACTTGTAAATTTACAAGGTTGATACATACTGGTGTCTTATTGAAGGATGATCATTTCTCTTATATGTTTATTTCTCTTATATATTTATTTCTAATTCTATCTTTTAAAGTAAATGACTACTCATATCATTTCTCTTATATGTTTATTTCTAATTCTATCTTTTAAAGTTTTGCCATATATCCATCTTAACATATGCATTTCTGTCATACTTAATTTATTCATATGTTGTTTCAATATTGCCCAACACTCTGTTCCATATAGCATACTGGCCTAAAGCAATTTTATAGAATTTTTCTTTCAATTTTAATGGGATGCGTCGATCATACAATACTCCCAAAATACTCCTTCACTTAATCCATCCTGCTTTAACTTATGATACACATCTTCACCTATTTCACCTTCTTGCTGGATAATTATCCTAAATATCTAAATTTTTTACTCGTTGATATCACTTAGCTTGCAATCTTCACTGTTTCTTCGTTTATATTTCTACTCCCACTAAAATTATATTTTATGTATTCAATTTTAGTTCTATTAATCTTAAAACCTTTAGATTCTAAAGCCTCTCTCAAATCTCTAGCTTAGCATTTACTTCAAATTTAGTTTTATTAATCAACACTATATCATCTGCAAATAACATACCCTATGGGATATTTTTTGAATATATTTGATTAATTTATCTATAACTAATACAAAAAGATACGGACTTAAGGCAGATCCTTGATGTAAACCTACAGTAATTAAAAACTTGCTAGTTTCTCCTATTGTTGTTTTAACAATAGTTATTGCTCTATCATATATATCTTTTATCAATTCTATGTACCTTTTGATAACTTCTTTTTTTCTAAAATTTATCATATTATTTCTCTAGGTACTCTATCATATGTTTTTCCTAAATCTATAAAGACCATATGAATATCTTTTTTCTTTTTTCTATACCTCTCCATCAATCTTCTTAATAAATAAATAGCTTCCATGGTCAATCTTTCAGACATAAATTCAAATTGATTATTTGACACCAAAGATTCAGCTCTTATTCGATTTCTATTACTCTCTTCCATAATTTCATTGTATGACTCATTAGCTTAATCTCTCTATAATTTACACAGTTTTGAATATCACTTTTATTTTTGTATATGAATATTAATATACTTTTTCTCTAATCATTCAGCATTCTTTTAGTTGCTACAATCCTATTAAATAAATTGATTATACTACAATATTTTGGAGCTCGGGTTTTTATTTTAACTTTTTTTAAAAAAGTACTTTTTTTAGAATGAAAATGAAAATAACTGATAAATACATATTTATCTTATTTTTTCTTATAAAAAACGAAAATTTCCAAAAAAATGATAATAGATTTTTTTTTATTAATTAGATTAAGATTAATAGAATTTTTTTAAAAAAAGTACTTTTAAAAAAAGTTAAAATAAAAACTTGGGTTCCAAAATATTGTAGTATATTTACATGACTCCAATTTTTTCTAAGCCTTTCAAACTTCAATAGGGATCGCATCTGGTCCTAATGCCTTTGCATTTTTTTATTTTACTCAAAGCTTTTTTTAACCTAAAGCATACTAAATCTACGAAAAAATTTATATTCATTTGTTACTCCTATGTTATCACATCTTTCTACTCTTAAATTTACTAAATTATTTTTATTTAATAAATTTTTAAAATAACTTTTTCATCGTTCTTTTATCTCTTCTTCTTTTACTAAGACTCTTTCATCTTCATCCTTAATACATTTAATATAGTCAAGATCTTTTTTTCTCTTAGTTTTGCTAGTTTATATATAGTCTTTTCACCTTCTTTCTATCTAATCTATTATATAAATTATCATAAGCTTTAAGTTTGGCTTTACTTACCATTTTTTAGCTTCTTTCTTTGCATTTCTATACTTTTTAAAACTTTCTTCATCCCTAACCTCTTGCCAAATTTTATAGTTTATCCTTTTAAGCTTGATAGCAGCTTAAACTTTCTCGTTCCACCATCAAGTTTTCTCTCCTGCTAGTTTTACTCCTTTTGATTCTCCTAGAACTTCTTTTGCTATATTTTTATGTATTTAGTTATTTTTTTATATTAAATTAGAATCACTATTTATATTCATAGTCATTTCTCTTACTAACTTTTTTAAAATAATTTTAGTTTTTCTCCTTTCAACTTTTACCATTTAATTTTTAGATTAATAGTTTTATGTTTTACTATATATTTTATTTTTATCCATATGTTTGCTACCATTATCCTATGTTGTGAAGTTAAACTTTCTCTTAAAATAACTTTATAGTTTTTGCATATTAATTTATCTACCTTTCTAGTTAAGAAAAAGTCTATTTGACTTTATTAGATTCACTTTTAAATATTATTAAATATTCATCACTTTTTTTAAAATAAGGGTTTGCTATTGTTAGATCATACGCCACTATAAAATCTAATAAGCTCACACCGGCTTCATTCCTATTTCCAAATCTATATCCTTCATTTACTATTTCATATCCATCCTTCTATTTACCTACATATCCATTAAAATCTTCTTCCAAATCTATCTTTTCTTCTTGTGATATTTCTTGCATTACATCTATATCTTTCCAAATTATGTCTTAGTTTGTTGGTCTAATCCTACTTGTGGTGCATATGCACTAATTATGTAAATTGTATTATTTTTAATTAAAAGTTTTAGTGATATAATCTAATTTTTTCTAGTTATCTTAAT
The DNA here is from genome assembly GCA_900491605.1 of Calamus simplicifolius. NCBI lineage: Eukaryota > Viridiplantae > Streptophyta > Magnoliopsida > Arecales > Arecaceae > Calamus > Calamus simplicifolius. The sequence continues at coordinate 281,046 of UESW01004375.1, forward strand.
AACATATTCCTTAAAATTTTTGTCAACAATTATTCCTACTCCATTTTTATTTTTATATTTTAAAAAATATATAATTAAAATTTAACTCCGTCAAGGCCGGTCTTAAGCCTGGGTAAAGGAAAAGAGTTGCATTAGGTAGCTGACAGCTAGCATAAAACTTCGTCAGATCTCTTAAAATATAAAACTAGATCATAACATAAACTTACTATATGGTGCAACTGAAACTGGGTCTAATTAACAAGGGTTCTAGTGCACTAAAAAGAGAGAATAGCTAAGGAGTATATCTAAAAATATACTAAGGAATTCATATAAGGGGATTTTATATATATATATATATATATATATATATATATATAAGAATATAAACCAAACAAAACCTAAGGAGAGTTTTCTCTATCTTCATTGGTTAATAGAACAATCAAATAGGGTTATCTTGACAGAGTTCAACACTTCGAACAACGTCCCATTTGTTAGCGTTACCCTTAAGTGGTTGTCTAGCGGGCTTCACCGACCAAATGGAACCTAGAATCGATCACAAATGTTCCCAAAATCTAGGTCCTAAACAAGATTAAATAGGCAGAATAGGGCAATTGAGTTGGGGTTGGAAATGGCTGGGTCAATTGGTTCCCATCCTCACCACCAGCCTTTGCCAGCACCAAGCTTTGGTAGAAGCCACTATGATGACTTGATCATCCTTAACCATGGTCGAAATGTTAGCCTAAAATAGGGTAGGTTGGCAAGATAAGGAGTTGGATTGAGGCTAGGTTATGGTGGCCAATGGTGATTCATCAGAGCAATCATTGGTAAGCTAGAGAGGAAAATGACAAGAAAAGAAGGAAGAAGACTCACTAGTATGGATGGGTTACTAGATCTAAGCAAGGAGGCTTGGATATTGGCTTATTCTGCTTTAATCCCTCTTAGAACATAGTATAGCAAAATTCCTTCATAAAAGCTTTAATCTTAGTGGCCATCGATGGCTCATTGTTGAAATCATAGGTAATAAGAAATCATACGGAAAAAGAAAGGAAGAATGAGGTTTACTGGTTTGGACTTGATGGTCAAATGATTAATGGAAAAGAGGTTAAAGATGATGACTCCTTTGTTACGCTTCTCTCTTTTTATAGCTCTAAATCCCTTGATTCAACTCACCTTCGATGCTTGCTTGAGGGGATCTTTAAGGGAACATAATAGATGAGGATGAGGCTTAGATAAGTTCTAATTCCATATTTCCAAATGTCATTTATCAAACTCCCCAATGAGTTAAACTATATTCTTTACTTGAGGATTGCACACTTTAATTAACTCATCCATTTATATCAAAACTCATACTTATGGGCATTGGCACCTTTAAAGTAGAGGCGGCAATCGGATTAGATCAGGTCATTAGGTCAATCCAAATTTGGATCATTTTCAAATTTGAATTGCTTTTGGATTTGAATCATTGAAGCTAAACCCTAACCCTAAATGATGAGATTTGGGTCAACCCATGGGTCTTTCATATTAATATAGTTGTTTTCTTAAAAATTTAACAATAGTTTATTCAATTTTTTCTTTTTTTTATCCATTTGTTACTCTAAATGCTAGAATAGATAGAAACAAAATTATAACATGATTAGATAATAATAGAAATAATTGTTATAATTTTATAAAATAAAAAAATATAATTAGGCAATAGTCTATAAAAATATACTTTTAAAATTAAATAAATATTAATATCAATTATTAATAAGATTACAAAATAAAATAAATAAATATTATAAATGTGCTTAATTCTATATTAAAAAGAGAAAAGTTATGCTTAATTCTACTCTTTTATCTCATTCTCAATGATGTTTTAAGCTAATATCGATCATTCAATAATACTTAACTTAGAAAAGTATATTTCTGATCCCATTATTTATTGAGTCACATAAGCATCAAATATATTATTTATCAAAGAATATAAAATATTGAAATATTGGCTTGGTAAACAATCTAATTGATATTTCATCAAATTATATAATATCATTTACATAAAATTTGTAAATTTAAAATAGATAGAATTAAAAATATGTCTTACCTAAATACCATTTTTGGGTCACTTCAAGTTTTGGTCAAAAAAAAGTGAAACCCTAAACTTAATTTTTTGAATGGATTCTAACTGAGTTCATGAGTTGAGTTAGGTTCTGCCACCTCTACTTTAAAGTATATCAAAGTAAAAAAAAAAAAAAAGGAGAGAGAGAGAGAGAGAGAGAGAGAGAGAACTTGTTTGCCCAAAATATCTTATCATTCAAACAATCATTCATTTTAGTTGTAATGTACATGAAGATAAAAGCTTGAGTGGCTATGCATATTGGCATGTGTAGTACAATACTAGCTAATAAATTCTTGCCTTGTGATCTTCCTAAAAATGAAGCTCAAAAGAGTTAATGAGCCTCACATAAGTGGTGGAACGTGTAAGTTATTTTGACATGAAGCAAAGAGCCTCACTAGGGCTTAACTTGCCAAAAATCCTCAAACCCATATATATAACTAGTCCCATTTAATTACTTTATCAATTGAACCGACTGGTTGGTACCTATATTAGATGAGGTTTTTTAGCTATTCAAATTTCATACCTTAGAACAATTAGATCATCATTTCTATTACAACTAAGCACCTCACCAAAATGCTAGCCAAGATATTATTATATAGTTTCCTTAATCTTGTATATGTATATAAGACCTCTCTAACATATAACCAATATATATTTAAGCATATACATGTATAAGTCCTCACATAATTCCTTATTTAAGTTCTCATGTCTTTGCTAAACCAAGGTTTGAATCACAAAGATCCAAACCATAATCACTATATATGGCTTGTGATTTGCTCCAAAAGGTCCTATGCTATTATGTCTTCTAATTTACATAAACTATGAACCTAATCTAGTCTAATATTATTTGTGATAAACTAGAACCTCTATCAAAAATATTAACCAAAAGGCTATTATTTGATTATATGGTCCTATATAAATATATAAAATCTTCTTAGTGCTTGGTCAATGCAGGAGTATATGTATAAAAATTTTCTTGGTACACAATTGATAGAGGAGTAAACATATACTAATATGGGTTCTCACAATTTCAGTTACAAAAAAATGGAGCTTTTCAGCATGATTAGAAAAAATGGTCACCAAGAGTGTATGAGGTTGGTTTTGTTTAGCCTTCATTAGAAATGAGAGGTACCATAATAGTTTAAGAAAAACAAGGACAATGAGGCAAAGGATATGCGATGGATTTCTCTCATAGAAAACCAAAAATGAAAGTAATATACAACTAAAGATCTTGCTTTCATATTATTTACTTTTTAACTTTTTAATCATTCATTAGTTTTTGTTAGAAAGATATGGTTGGTACTTCGTATACTAGCAGAGGTGCAAGTATGTCATTCATTGTAAACAAAAGGAAAAAACAAAGGCCAATCCTATATAATGAGAGTCCAATGAAAAACCAGCCCACAAAGGATCCTAATCTCAAAGGAACTAGATTCTATGTTAATCGAGAGGGTAATGAAAAGAGCAAAAATTAGAGTGTGATGCTATTTCAACTTGTTTCTCAGAGTAAACACTACTAAGACACTATGACACATCATAAACTTTAAGATGCATGTATCTCCATCATGTGTCAAATAATATATTAGAATTGTAGCATTGGATATCAAAGGTCGTGTGGTGACAAGTAAGTTTTTACAATGTAGAAGAGAAGTGAATAAATATTACACTTTAGGGAGGAATTTAATAGTCGAGGCAAGTGTGTGTGAGAGAGAGAGAGAGAATAACTCCAAACCAGTTCCTTTCTTTCCTAATCTTATTATAAATTTAATAATTTAAATCCTATAACCAATTAGATCAAGAAATATGACATATCTTATCCTTCATAAGGTTGTGGGGTTAAGTTTTACTTTATAACTACCATAAAAGAAGAAAGGTATTGAAGCAAATCTCAACAATATACAATCAGATATCTAACTAAATCTCTCCATATGGTTGGATTGTTTCATTCTATGATCATACTTGCAATTCAATACTTTCATTGTTAAATCTTCAAAATTTCTTTCACAAACTTTTCTTGCTTTATAAGCTCCTTTCCTTTATTCATCTCATCTCAAATCTTTTTGAATAGCTTTCTTTTAAGGAAAATATGTGATACTGATATCTATCCTTGATTTTCATCCTTTCATGGCACAACACTTTTTGAATTTAAATACATGTTCTGGATCTCAAGACAAAAATAAAATTTTAGAGTAGACTTGTAAAATATAACAATCGATGTGCTCACCCAAGAAGTACTAGCTAGAAATTACAACGTGAGCCATATAAGCAAACATTTGCATTGTAAGTAAACACACACACACACACACACACACACACACACACACACACACATATATATATATATATATATATATATATATATAATTATTAGAGAATGTAATTTTCTAAAAAGAGTCATGATTAGTATAAGTAATTATGAAAGTCAAAATCTTCCCAAAGCTAGATCTCAATTTATATATTAACATTCTATGTAGTCAATTGGTCTCATTCTTTTTGATTGTGAGTTATGCCTAATCAAAATCTTAATTTTGTTGAGAAGAAAACTTTACTTAAACTATTTCAAGGCCCAAACATCATCATAGATCCCTAATTGATGCATATAATAAATTCTTTTGGAATTATCATGCCTTCTAGTACTGGTTAATTAAAAGCTTTATTTTAACATGTAGGACACCAAAAATGAATGTCCAATAGAAATTTATGACTTTTGATAATAGTTTTTCATTATCCAGTCTTGAATGTGATGGATCTTGCACTAAAACCCTATCCATGCCTGCTCAAAATGGTTAGAGTTTTCCATAATGAGCCCAATGATTCATTTGTATTATTACAGTCTATTTTGATTTAACGAGTTATTATATTGGATTTGTTATTAGCAATTAGCGATGGCTATTTCCCAGCTATAGTCTCCTACCATTAGGATTGAAATTGAGTTGGACTATGCCCTGGCCCAACTTAGCTCAATTTTTTTTTTCAAAGACTTCATGTCAACATAAGGCCTAAAGATTTTCAAAATATTGATTCCAACCTAAGGCCTAACACTTAAAACCCAATCAATCCCGAATTAACCCATTTGGTTGAAGAATGGATTGACCCTAATTATCCTAATTCATATGATATTTAGCCTGATAGGCCCTTGTATCCAGAAGGGATGTATTTACTAAATATGGGACAAAGAAAGAGTAAGGCTTACTACCATCAACTAATATCTCTTTATTGTAGGTATAACCATTACCATTATCCGATCCTAACTATGCTTGCCACCTCCACCCTCATTTTTGTTGTACTAGTTCTCTTTGTCCTCATGCTCCAGCCTTCCTTGCCCTTTACCTCTTTGACCTCCTTCGTCCCTCACCACCATTACTCACACCTTACCATCATTGCAACTCTTCCAAACTTATGGTGGGTTCAATTAAATTCTAGCCAAACCTCACTTTATCCACCAACATTAAGGAGGAGGAGAGGGCTAAAGAGCCATAAAGTAAGAATAATAGGGAATAGGCATGAAATAAGAATAATAAGGAGTGGAGAGAAAATAAAGAGGCACCATACCTATAACTCACAGGTATCATTGGTCTCATTAGCCCTTCTTGGATTGTTGACCAACAATGACGTAATGGCCCCCCATTAGGGATGAAATTGGATCATGAGGTGGAGAGAGCAGAGAGAATCAAAGGATTAATGAATTAAAGGAAAACTAGAAAATTTGATTAAGGCTTGAGGATTTAAGCCATCTAATTAGGAGTTTGATGAAGCAACGATGGCTCTCTAATTTAAGGACTTCAATAGTGGCAAAGGAGATGGGGACTATAGATGTTGTGGTAGGCTTGAGGTGTTGGAATTCATGGAGGTGGCCAACTATTCTATGATTTGGGAGGATTTCGATAATGGCAAAAAGGATGGAGACTATGGATGCTATGGTAGATGTTGAAATATTGTAGTTCATAGAGGTAGCCAACTAAGCCATCGATACTTTTGAAGAAGACCTTTGAGAGAACCTCTGCTAGAGGTCTAAGATCCTCAATAAAGTTAACTTTAGTCCTTTTCTTCTTGCCTTCCTCTAGGGTTTAGAATGAGGTTCAAGGTTTATTTTTCTTGCATTAAAAATGATTGAGTTGAATGAATGGCTTTTTTTTTTTTCAGGTCCTATGACAATTGTGGATAGGGATGCAAAAGAGTCAATGGTTTTGATTACTTTAAAGAACTTTCCTTCTCATATGATGTAAGATAGCTTGGGTTTTTTTTGTTTCTTTTGTCTAGTAGACAAGGAAGGAGTTCATAAAAAATAAACCTTAGTGCAATTAGATGGAGGGTTAGGCTAGACTAAGAATTTACATGAGCACAACCTAAAATTTTTTTAAGCCCTAATTTCATTCTTAAAATAGGCTTGAACTTTTTAAAACCTAACACATTATCCAACCTGAAGCCAACCAAGTTCAATAGGACTTAGGGCCAGCTCTGGCTTGCTTTTAGCTCTACCTAATCTTGGAAAGACCTTTAATAAGCATATTAGGAGACAAGCCTTTAGATCCCATTAAGTGGCCTAGATGGGTGTTTCATGAATAGGGCCTTAGTTTACATTATAAGGTCCCATTTGGTACACAAGACAAGATTGAAAAAAAAAAAAAATTAGATAAATAATAGGATATGATAAAAGTTATTCTATCTTCTATTTGATGGATGGTATAATAAAATAGATAGGATAGTTATTCCCTTAAAAAAATAGTAGTCATTGCTAAGAATGAAGATACAAAAGAAAAAATAAAGCAATAGCCAAACAATAATAAAATAAAATTTTTATTCTAATAAAATAAGCAACTCCTTCTTTAATTAAATTAGTCATTTTAATTATGGGATAGAATTTTATTTTGTTTTTGTAAAAACTAAATGTGAGAAAAATTAAAAACATCTATTTTACTTCTAACCAGGTAGATCCAAATACACTATATATAGATTATTATGCTGGAAAACCGTGTTGTTGGCTCCCAAGTGAATTTCTTGTAATAATTTCTTTCTTCTTTTATGAACAATTTTCTTCGTAACCTTGCCCTTTCTAAATTTAAGCCAAGTGAAAGAGTTGTAAGGCTACGAGCGTCCATGTGGTCACCCGAAGGATTTTAGGATGGAGCCAGGATTTCATTGAACTTTGCAAGTGTACTCGATGAAAACTTGTATGAAATTGTAATGCTGCACTTTGTTTGGTAAGCAAGGAGGCAATATTGCACTTAACCTAGAACGTCTCAGATTGGGCCAAGTTAAATATGTTGAGACAAGTTCTGATTTGGTTGAATTCCGCATTAAATAAAGCTAATGTTTAATATTTTAACTATTTTGTTTTGTAGTTTTTTTTGTCATGAAGAGTATGTCTGGCATGTACTTAATTTATTCATATTTTATTTCAGTACAGTTCAATACTCTATTATAAATGATTTATACTAGCTGTCAGCTACCTAACGTAATCCTCCTCTTTATCCGGACTTGGAACCTGCATTGATGAGTTATAATATGTGGTAAAACTTTAAAAAATAAAATTAAAAATAAACATATAAGAGAATGATTATGGTGGTTTGGATATATACAACGAATTTCTTTAAATGCTTTAGTTAGAAAGAGTGATCTTTTAACAATCCATAGTAAGGATAGAGATAGAGATAGACTAAACTAATATGGATAGAAATAATTAAAATATATATATCATTTATAATTTGAATATTGACTTAGTCTTGAATAGAGCATAGTAAAGAAAGCAGATTCATGTAGCCGATCCTATGTAATTGAAAAAAAGATTTAGATGAGTTAAGTTGAGTATGTCTTGGCATGCTTACTTATATACTTCGATCTTGATGGTCTTCCAGCTTTCGATTTAGAAGAAAACTCAAGAAAAAGTCTGGATGAAATCTTTAAAAATAAATAGTTAGCATTTATCTTTTCCTCTTTTCTTTTTTTATTTTTGTATTGGAAAACTGTGTGATAATTTTTTTATAGCCTGAAAGGGATGCATATGGGAAGTCCATCGATCCTATCCTCTAAACATTTAGGTAGTGTTTGGTTCCCAAAAAGTTATCCCTGGATAAGTGTACAGGATAGTATTTATCCAAGGGATAGCTGAAGGGATAACCATCTTTTTTAAATAACAACTTTGCCATCAAGGGATAGCTCCAGTTATTCCAGGATTCTCTAAGGAATAAGTTTAGGGGATAACCCATAGTTAAACATAGGTTATCCCCTCTGGCTAAACTTTTCAGAGTTATCCTCTGTAGTTATTGCTTTTGGGGATAAGAGAGGCACTACAAGAAAATGCTGAAATAGCGATGATACTTTGCGACGCAAAATTTGCGTCTCTATATATGACCAAATTGCCACACTTCAGTGACCAAATCAATAAACAAAAAAATTGCGATGCATATATATGTTTATAATAAATAATTTTTATTAATATTAGCGACACTGAGTATTCGTCACTAAATAGCGATGCATTAGCAACTAAAAATATTGCATCGCTATTTAGCGACGCCTTAGCAACGTATGATATTTTTATAATAAATATTTTTTGTTAATTTTAGTGATGCAGCTATATGTGTCACTATTTAGCGACGCATTTAAGGCATCGCTAATTTTGGTTGCGATTTTAGCAACGCAAATTTTTGCATCACTATTTAGTGATGCAAAAAATATATATATAAATAATTTTTATTAATTTTAGCGATGCAAAATTGGCATCGCTAAATAGCGACGCATTAGTGATGCCAAAATACGTATAATAAATTATTTTTATTATTTTTAGCGATACAAAATTAGCATTACTAAATAGCGACGCAATTTTTTGCGTCACTATTTAGCGATGCATTAGCGATGCAAAAATATGTACATAATAAATAATTTTTATTAATTTTAGCGATGCAAAATTGGCATTGCTAAATAGCGATGCAATTTTTGCATCACTATTTAGTGATGCATAAATATGTAAATAATAAATATTTTTTATTAATTTTAGAGATGCAAAACTTGTGTCGCTAAATAGCGACGCAATAATATGTATATAATAAATAATTTTTTAAATTTTAGCGATACAAAATTGGCGTCGCTAAATAGCAATGCAATTTTTTGTGTCACTATTTAGTGATGCATTAGCGATGCAAAAATATATACATAATAAATAATTTTTATTAATTTTAGTGATGCAAAATTGGCATCGCTAAGTAGCGATGCAATTTTTACGTCACTATTTAGCGACTCATTAGCGACGCATAAATATGTACATAATAAATAATTTTTATAATTTTAGCGATGCAAAATTTGCATCACTAAATAGCAATGCATAAATATGTACATAATAAATAATTTTTATTAATTTTAGCTATGCATTAAATATGTGTCGCTATATAGCTATGCGCATATTTAATGCGTCACTAAAATCCCACTGTGTTATCCCACCAAATTATCGCTAATTAGCAACTGATTAGCGATGCCATAGTGGCATTGCTAATCCCGATTTATAAAACCACCCCGCCCCCCCTTCTCTGCTTCGGCCCTAACCCTCTTCCTCTTCCCCCCCTCCCCCCCCCCCACCCCGGTGCAGCCCCCTCCCCTTCAGGTGCACCCTGACCCCTCCTCTCTCTAGCCACGGCAGTGGCCTGCCATGGCCAGGTGATGGCCAAAAAAATTAAAAAAATCCATGGCCATCGCCAGCGGCCAGGCGGCTACCTGGCCAGGCTGCCTGGGCGCGGCCATGGCCAGGCAGTGGCCAAAAAAAAAATCTGTGGCAAAAAAAAACCATAATTGCTATGGTTTGTGACATCACATTGAGTGGTGGTCTACTAATCATTATTGGAAATGGTTCTCTACTGAATTTGGAATTGTACTTTGCTTCTGAAGTTGCTTAATATGATAAGTTGTAATGACATTCCCAATGGCCTACCTTGGATATGTTTCATACATTTTGTTCTATCTATTTGTTATCATGTATCTTGAATTTTAGATGAACTAGGATTTATCATTTGTTGATGAATGCTTCTCGATTTGATTCAAATTCTATCAACTTTAACTTACTTTCAGACACTGAAGAGCAATACAATCTACATATATCTTGAAGTCTTTAGGGTATGCCACCATTGCACTATGGACATTCTTGTGCATAAACCATATGATGTGGATTGATTAGTCCCACTGGAACTGCTTTCTAGTTAATTTAAAATGTTTGCCATGACTAAAGTTGCTTGATTTTATGATTTCTACATCATACCTTCTCATTCTATCGGTGTAATATTTGATTGTTTGAAGCAGCGATGCCAACTAAACTTCTTTTTCTTATTTTGTTCTGCTGTAGCTTAAGCATAAATTTTGTATTAGCGAATTCTTAGTTATTAACAACTTGATATTAATCCTCTTATAGTTATGGATGAGCTTACCAAGCCTATTTAGAGTGATATTCCATGATATATGTTATTTGTAGGCAACATAGTATTAGAGGATGGAATTAAGGTTAGGGTTAATTATAAGTTCGAATTATTGAAAAGTGCATTAGAATTTAAAGGTTTTTAGTTGAGCAAATTAAATCCTATACATGAAATGTGATTCTAGTAAACTTAGAAATAGAGGTAAAGGTAGAGTTAAAATTGAAGATCAAAAGTTCCTACAAGTGATTATTTTCAATATTTGGATCAATTATTCATAAAAAAGAAGAATTGAGGAGGATGTTTATATGATTAAAATAGGTTGGATAAAATGCAAAAGTGTAATTGGATTATTGTATAGTCATGAGAGATATGCCAAGTTAAAGAAAAAATTTTATAAGCTAGCCATAATACCAATTCTACTTTATGGTACAGAATAGTGGATGGTTAGAAAACTACATGTACACAAGATGTGTGTGGCTAAAATAGGAATGTTAAAATGGATGTATGGTAATACTAGAAAAGATGGATAAGAAATGAAGTCATTCATAAAAGATAGAGATTATACAAATTAAGGATAAATTAAAAGCATGGTGACTTAGATGGTTTGAGCATCTGACGTAGATTTATAGATGCATCAATACGAATGAATGATTTGATGCACATAAAAGGAATAGGTAGACCAAAAATTATATTAGATAAAGCAATAAAGAAAGGCTTGATATCTTTACATCTTATAAAAAGTATAGCTCTATATAGAGCAGAATGCAATAAAAAGATTGTGTGGCTGACCCTAACTAATTGACATCAAGGCTTGATTAGACTTGATTAGATATGGATCAGGTTGGTTTGTTTTCTATCTTATTTCTTTCATAGATAAGAAAGTTCCAGTTGCAAGGATTCAAAGATTCCAAACAAATGTATATTAAAATTATAACATCCACGACATATGGAATTTAATTTCCCTACCTTAGTCCAATGCATTGCACGTGCCAGAGGGAAATTATGTTTCTATGTAGTAGGCCCCTATAATTAGATAGGATAAAGGTATTTCATCATAATCATGTATGCAGTGTCTATATATTTATTTGCCCTTGCCTTTTGAGAAAGAAGATTGGCCTAGACAGATGACATTAGGAGAGAGCTGAAGGCTAAGTAAGGCTTGAAGGCCGAGAGAGCCAGTATAAAACAATCATGCTTAGTTGTGCTGCAATACCTAAGAATTATAATAGACAAGAAAATTTTATCACAAGCATAAGTTCGATAGTCTTTGGATTTACATATTATTTCTCACAGCACTATAACCTTTAGACCCGTTTGAGAATTTGTAAGACTTAGTCTTGCAAATTCTCAAATTGTCCTAGTAGATAGTTTGAGATTATTTTTTGCGATATGTTAGTTTGCTTTTACTTACATTTATATCATCTCTTCTGCTTTTATAGTCTTAGAAGGAGGGTAGAGATCCTCTTGAGTTTTGTCCATTCAGGGTGACACACACCAGGAAGGACGGTTCCTGGATCGATGCACGATCACGGAAGATTGGGGTAAAAAATTAGCTTTATATTGTATCTATTTAATTTCTAAAATTTTATTCAGGTTCATATATTAATTCATTTATTGTTGATTTTATAATTCAAAGGCATGAGTCGAGAAGCTTTAGTCCCAGGCATCGCAGGTCGACTTCACTGATAGGGGGCCACCCATTCAACTCTCACCACAGGAGAGTTGACGTGTGTTTTAGGAAGCTGTTGGTGCCCAGCTGTGAGACCGTAGGGTCTATGATCTGGGCACTAAAGCTTCTAGATATTTTTTTCATCAGGGCTCTAGTTCATACTATCCTGGCGATATTCCTGCCGAGCATTTAGATGATATTTGGAGATATATTACGGAGGAGGTTCCGTAGGAGGTTCGGCAGGAGTTTGACAGCGCACGAGCGAGCTTCAGCAGGAGTATCAGCAGGAGCTCGATCAGCACACGGGAGGCCTTCAGCAGGAGCTTGCAAACATGAGAGAGTGGATGCGTCAGATGCAGGATTTGGTTCGTCTCATGTCGCAGGGTTCATTCCAGCCTCCGCAGCCTTCACGTGATCATGATACTGCGGATTCTTGATTATTTTTTCTTTACTTTTTATGTTTTATATGAAAACTTTAAAATGTTAATATATTAATTTTTTATATATTTTGTTGAATTGAGTGATGAATGTTTTGGTCAATATTTAAATTCGATGAAATTGTATTAGTAGGTTTAATTTATAATATTTTTAATTTTATAAAAAAATTAATTAGCAACGCTATTGCGATGAAAGTTTTTTATCATAATTATTTTTAAGATATTATTAATAAATTTAATTAAAATTAATTTTGCGATGCCAGTTTTGCGATGCCAGGTCTGGAGTCACAAAATTGCGATGCCAAGCCTGGCGTCGCTAATGAGTCGCTAAATTGCGACTACTGCAATTTAGTCACAAATTAGCGACGTAATTTTTGGTGCCACTGGGGGTCGCTATATAGCGATTGTTGGCCCAGATGGCAACCCAAGAGGGGGGGTGAATTGGGTTCTTTAAAAAAAATTTAACACTTAAAACTTAAAACCTATCTTACAAGGATTAAGTGAACTTGAAGCAATAATTTAAAATACAATAAGAGAGAGAGATAGAGATAATCATTACAAACATAAGATATTTATAGTGGTTCGGTGTATCCCACACCTACGTCCACTTCCAAACAACTCTTGAGTTCACACTATAATCCATTGATTACAGTTCAGTTGTTTTACAAGCTTACAACTCTAACTTGTTGTTTACATGGGGTCACAATGAACCCAGCCAGTTTTCACACCAGCACAAAACCAACCCAAGCTAAACTTAGCTTGACCCGAGTAAACTACCTCAACTAATTCAATCCCCCTGATTGAATTAGTAAACAGCAAATTAAGATAATGTTTACAACAAAGTAAAGCTCCTTAAATGAGCAAATAAGCAATGTAAATAAACAAGAGTAAGAAAAGCCTGATTGAAGCCAAGTGGATTTGAGTTTTTCTTCTTTTCTTCTTTTCCTCTTCTCTTTTGAATGGAGCAAGGATTGAACTTTGAATCTTGAACACAGCTTGTTGAGGAAATAGGGCTTTTGCTCTTCTTCTTTTCCCTTTTGAAAATCCTCCGAATTTAACTTTTAGGGCTTAGGATTTCTCTTGAATCTCTCTTGGATTGATAGGCTTGGACTCAGAGATTTTTCTCTTTCTTTTTCACTAGGGATTTCTCTTGACTTTTCTGTTATTTTCTCTCTATTTCTGTTCTATTTTTCAAACGGATGAATCCCTCCTTTTATAGAGTTTTAATCTGAGATTAGGTGAGAAACTAGCCGTTACAAAGTACCTTGGATGATTCTCCATGCAAGAAAATAGATTTGTTGAGAGTTAGGTGAGAAAATATATCCGTTAGAGCCGATCTGGCACTTTGAAAATCATCCTTGACAGGTTGGAGTCGGCTCCAACTTTTCATGTGTCGCTCCAGATCGTGTTTCCATAAATAGAAAAAATCAATTCGACATGGAGTCGGCTCCGACTTTGCAAAGTGTCGACTCCCCGTGACTGGAGTCGGCTCCCAATTCTGATGTCGGCTCTGAAATTGCTCAAAAAACATAGTCTTGTAACTCAGGTTAGAGTCGGCTCCCGAAATCCATGTGTCGCTCCAGCTTTTGAAGCAGAAAATAGCTTCTCTGTATCTCAGGTTAGAGTCGGCTCCGCCAGGTCGGGTGTCGCTCTAAAACTTCAGGTGTCGGCTCCGAAACTCTAGGTGTCGACTCGAACCATGCCAAAAATTTAGAATTGTTCTGATACGCTCTGGAGTCGGCTCGAGACTATTAAGGTGTCGGCTCCAAGTTCTGAACTTAAATAAATTCCATTGAAACTCGGTTCAAAACTGATTTCTAAGTGCCATTTGAATAAATAACCAATCTTAATTCCTGAAACACTTATCAAATCTATCAGAAACACAATAAATATACTCATGGCTTTTGTTAATCATCAAAATCAATAATTGGGTAAATAATTTCTCAATAATTTTCCAACAATCTTTTTGATGATGACAAAAACATTGAGCATATGCATAATTGTCAAAATATTACATTTAAGATTAAGCTCCCCCTTAATGAGGTAGCTCCCCTATGTGTGTCATATATTAAGTTCATTGAAACTTTTATGCATATCTTAATTCCATGTGATATTAATTTGATATTAATTCCATTTAACATGCATAAGTACCATTCTTTTATTATTGATTATACATATAAATACCTCTTCTCTCATTATTTTATGCATATACAAAAATCTCTTCTCCCCCTTTTTTGAAATCAACAAAAAGGTTTAGAAGGTGCATTGAGGCTTAAATTAACATCAATCAAAGGAGTTTGAATAATTCAAACACCAAAATCAAAGGTTAACTCAAAATTCAAGCTTAATATCAAAATTCAAGTATGATATCATTCAATACTTAAACATTATAACAAAATGTTCATTTCATTTAAACTTCATTACATCATTCATAAAGTCAAAATACTTCATTACATATTCATAAAGTCAAAATACAAACTAAACATCAAAATCTAAGAAGTCTTTTGAGCTCTTCTAAGATCTTTCCCATGCCTTCACTTTGTATCTTGATAAAATCATTTAGTCTCCTGTCAATAAAAGCAGATACAATAGTAATTTTTTCTTGTAATTCTGCATTGCACTTAGAATAAGTATCAGAATCTCCTCCAATGTCCTTGATCTTCTCAAAAATTTGCATCAAATCACTTTTCAAGGCTTCTGAAGAAGTTCCAAAGGATGATTCAATTCTGCTTACTCTATCTTCTAAGGAGTAATACATCTCCTTAAGCTCAAAAGTCTACTATCTAGTTCAATCTTCATTTCTTCTTTATGACAAGCAAGGAGTTCTTTTAATTGTACCAACTGAGCATCAGAAAAACCAGTAGAAGTCTGAGCAAAAGAAGCAGGAGCTGGTGCAGGTGCTGAGGGTGCAGGACAGCTGGGGCCTGGTGAAGTATGCCTCACTGAAGGCTCTACTTCTGATGTACCAGGGGCCGCAGTATCCATCTCAGCTGCTCTGTCTTCCAATTTCCTTTTCTCTCCCAGTGTCCACTGACTTTCACAAAACCCATTCGGTGCAGAGTAGCCTTATTATAATAATCACTGTGTCTCAGGCTCTTTAAAGGCTCATTGTCCAAAATGTTAACACCTTGGCTCTTAAAAGCCATAGTCAGAATCATTCCATATGGAAGTGTTGACCTCTTCTTACTGCCAGCCTCGGCCATATACCAAATCATCATTTCAGGTAAGTTATCGGACCGGTCAATATACTATCCATAACAACAATCTCTTTCTGAGACATACTCAAAACGACGGTTTTTGGGAATAAGATCCTGCTACAATATTATGTAACAATCTTAACTCAAGGGGCAACTGGTTAGCCCTAATTTCTTCAAATTCTGCAACTTCTCTGCCAAGCATCCTTGATAATGCTTCACCTCTATTACTATGGGAGTTGGCAATAGGTCCAACAGGAATTTCTAATAAATTCCCAAAATTTCAGAGGTAAGGTGGATTCTTTCCTCTCACATCACTCACAATGCCTCCGTCTCCTCTAGACAAATTGAGATAGAAACCCTTAACAAGGCGGGATAGGTAGGAACATCTAATGAACATACCTTCTCTAGTCCCATCTCCTTAAGCTGCCTACCAAGAGAGAAACCCTCATCTTCAAAGAATCCAAAGTCCACTTTTCTACCCATTGGTAATAATCTTTCCAGCTAAAGATCAATAGGTGGGGAAGATGGACCAGGTATGGCACTTGAAGAGAGGATGAAGAGCTTGAGCTAGGTGAAGGCTGGACGGACGCCTCACCGTCCTCTTCCCTGTCGTTACGCTCCAAAGATCATCCTCGACGCTTAGGTGCCATAGGTCTAGGGATTGATGGATTAGGGAGATTTTGGAATTTGGAAGAATTTGAGAGAGATTTGGAAGAGGAATGGAATGAGGCCGAATAGGTGTCGACTCTGCCCTAAAAGTCAATTTGGACCACTTGGAGTCGACTCCCGCAAAGTGAGGTGTCGGCTCCAGTCGCTAACACAGTCAGCCGAAGTGGAGTCGACTCTAAAAAGCAGGTGTCGGCTCCAAAATCTCAGACAAAACTGGAGTCGACTCCGAGAGGTGTCGACTCCATGACAGTTTCAAAAAAAAAAAAAGTTCAAAGGATCTGAAACTTGTCCTTGTCATAAATTTTGATAAATCAACTTTGGAATGTGATGAATCAAGGGTTCAAATATCTAGATAATTTTTCCTTAAAATCATAAGAAAATTAAAAAAATTGAATTCTAGATAATCATTCCTAGAGATTTAAAATCATTCCAATGGATCACAAATCCTAATTCTCCTCTAAGATAACAAAATCTTTCTTCACTCAAGGGTTTTGTAAATATGTCAGCTAATTGTTCATCAGTACAAACATAATCAAGACAAATGTCATTATTAGCTACATGTTCTCTAATAAATGATATCTAATTTCAATGTGTTTAGTTCTTGAATGTTGGATTGGATTTTTAGTTAAGTTTATTGCACTAGTGTTATCACATCTAATTGGAGTTTTATCAAGTGTTATGCCATAATCTTCAAGTTGTCGCTTAATCCAAAGGATTTGAGCACAGCAACTTCCAGCTGCAACATATTCTGCTTCAGCAGTTGATAATGCAACCGAATTTTGCTTTTTGCTAAACCAAGAGATTAAGTTACTTCCTAAAAATTGACATGCACCACTTGTACTTTTCTATCTAATTTACAACCAGCATAATCAGAATCAGAATATGCAATCAAATTTAATGTTGAGTCTCTAGAATACCATAATCCTACATTTTTAGTTCCACTTAGATATCTTAAGTATTCTTTTTACAGCAATTAAGTGAGATTCTTTAGGTTCAGATTGATATCTAGCACATAAACAACAGCAAACATGATATCTGGTCTACTAGCTGTTAAGTAAAGTAGAGATCCGATCATACCTCTAATATTTTTGATCAACAGGCTTACCATCTTCATCTTTATCTAATTTGCATGAAGGACTCATTGGTGTTCCAAGAGGTTTGACTTGATTCCATTCCAAACTTCTTGAGAATTTCTTTTGTGTACTTTGTTTGGTTGATGAAAATTCCCTCTCTTTCTTGCTTGATTTGAAGTCCTAGGAAGAAGTTGAGTTCTCCCATCATGCTCATCTCGAATTCACCCTGCATTAACTTAGCAAATTCTTGACACAAAAGATTGTTAGTAGCACCGAATACAATATCATCTACATATATTTGTACTACTAATAAATTTATCTTTTCTTTTCAAAAATAGGGTTTTATCAACATTTCCTCTAGAAAAATCATTTTCAATTAGAAATTTGCTTAATCTATCATACCAAGCTCTAGGTGCTTGTTTTAAACCATAAAGTGCTTTGTGTAATTTAAAAACATGATTTGAAAATTCATGATCTTCAAAACCAGGTGGTTGTTCTACAAAAACTTCCTCATTTATAAAACCATTTAAAAATGCACTTTTAACATCCATTTGAAATAAATTAATGTTCATATGACATGCAAATGCAAGTAATAATCTAATTGCTTCTAATCTAGCTACAGGTGCAAAAGTTTCATCAAAATCAATTCCTTCTTCTTGATTATATCCTTTTGCAACTAATCTAGCTTTATTTCTAATTACTATGCCATTTTCATCTAATTTATTTCTAAATACCCATTTAGATCCTATAACAGAATGACCTTTAGGTCTATCAACTAAGGACCATACATTATTCCTAGTAAATTGATTTAATTCCTCTTGCATAGCTAACATCCAATTATTATCTTTTTCAGCTTCTTCAATAGTTTTAGGTTCAATTTGAGATACAAATGCAAGATGATTATTGATGTTTCTCATTGATGATCTAGTTCTTACTCCTTGAGATGGATCACCTATAATTAATTCCTTTGGATGACCATAGGCATATCTCCAATCTCTAGGAGATCTACATCATTATGATAGTATCAATAACATCAACTTAGGTGAATCATCATCTTTAGCTTCTTGTTCATGATCTGAAGATACATCTATATTCAATTTTTCAATATCTCTTTCAAGCAAATTTGTATCTTCCTCATCATCAATTTTCTCAGAACTTGATGCTAAAGACTCATCAAAACTACATGAATAGATTCTTCTACAATTAAGTTTTCTTGTTAACACTCTATAGGCTTTACTAGATGTTGAATATCCTAAGAATATGCCTTCATCAGATTTTGCATCAAATTTTTCAAGATTATCTTACCATTATTATGAATAAAATTCGACAACCAAATGCATGAAAATAACTAATGTTAGGTTTTCTATTATGCCATAGTTCATAAGGAGTTTTTCTTAAGAATTGGCCTAATTAAAGCTCTATTAAGGATGTAACATGCTGTGTTTATAGCTTCCGCCCAGAAGTACTTTGGGAGTTGGCTTTCACATAGCATGGTACGGGCCATATCTTCTAATTTCTATTTTTCTTTCTACAACTCCATTTTTGTGGTGTTCTAGGTGCAAAAAAATTATGATGAATGCCATTTTCAATACAAAATTTTCAAATTGATGATTTTCAAATTTTGTGCCATGATCACTTCTAAGAGACACTATGGTGTTGTTTTTCTCATTTGTGACTTTCTTGAAGAATTTCAGGAATATCGAGAAAGTCTCATCTTTGTGAGCCAAAAATAATACCCAAGTATATCTAGAGTAATCATCTACTATCACAAGACCATATTTCTTTCCTCCTAGACTAGTGGTTCTAGTAGGTCCAAAAAGGTCCATATGAAGTAGTTCGAGTGGCCTAGTAAGTGAAACAATATTTTTAGATTTGAAAGAATTTCTAGTTTATTTTCAAATTGACATGCATCACAAATTCTATTATTTTCAAAATCTAACTTTGGAAGACCTTTAACTAAATCCATTCTAATTAATTTTGAAATTAAGTGTGTGCTTGCATGACCTAATCTACGATGCCATAGCCATCCATCTCATTAACCTTAGCATTATCAGCAATTAAGCAATGATTACTAGTAGACAAATTGTCTAAATCAATTAAGTACACATTGCCATTTCTATTACCAACAAATATAATGCTATTGTCAATGGATTAGAAACAGTGCAAATAGAAGCTTCAAATGAAACTTTGAAACCTTTATCACATAATTGGCTAATGCTAATTAAATTATGCTTTAAACCAACAACATATAAAATTTTCTATAAAAGTAGATGGAGTTATTTGAATTTTACCAAATTCCATAATTTGGCCTTTGCCATTATCTCCAAAAGTAACAACTCCTCCTCTTTTATCTTCAAGGGTGATGAATTGATCCTTGTCATCCGTCATGTGTCTTGAGCAGCCACTATCAAGATACCACTTACGTTTTGATTCTTTGGCCACAAGACACTCCTGCAAGATAATCAAATCTTTTGTTTAGGTACCAAGCTTTCTTGGGTCCTTCATGGTTAGTGGCAATAAAGATTGTTCCTTTTGGAACCCATATTTTCTTGCCTTTAATATTTAAATTCTTATTAGTTTTTCTAAAATTGCATCATAGGATTTATGTCCTTTTTGTTGCAATGATAACATGAAATTTTTTTTTTTACAAAAAAATTGTTGACATATTTTTGTTTCATGTGTGGTTTATATCCTAACCAGCTTTATCAAATACAACTCTTTGATTACTTAAAAGCATTTAGTTTTTCTGAGCTATATGTAAATTTATCAACAATGTTCTTATGTTTATCAATTTCTTTCTTCAAATTAATATTTTCATAGAAATTGATTCCTTTTTTTTAAAATATTTTCAATTTCAGATTTTAGATTTTTAACCTCAAGAATTAGTTCATTTTTCTCTTTGAGAAGATTTAGGTTTTCAGTTTTCAAAGATTTATTTTTCATTCTCAAAACCTTAAAATCACTAACTAATTCATTAAAAGCATCATACAATTCATCAAATGTAAAATCATCATTAGGGGTTTCAGTACATACCTCATTGTCATCGTTTGTCATGAGGCATATGTTTGCAACCTCTTTTTGTTCTTCTTCAGATGAAGACTCTTCACTATCACTCCAAGTTGCAACATAGGCTTTCTTCTTCTTCTTGTAACCCTTCTTTAGTTGAGGACATTCAGATCGAAAATGCTCCGACTTTTTGCATTCATAACATGTCAAGGGTTCTTTCTCTTTGTCTTTATCCCTTTCTTTTTCTCTCTCCTTCCATTTTGATTCCTGATTTCCTTTTATGGAAGGGTCTCCTTCTTTGCATAAACTTTCTAAATTTCTTTGCAAGAAGAGTTGTTTCATCTTCTTCTTCTTCCTCATTGCTACTCTTATCATTTTCTACAGCCTTAAGTACTATGGTTCTTTTCTTTTTCACCTCTTCCTCTTGATGCTTCTTCATTGTCAGCTCATGGTCATCAAGGATCCAAGGAGCTCCTCCAAAGGTAGAACATTCAAGTCTTTGGCTTCTTAGATTGCAGTTACTTTTGCTTCCCATGTCCTTGGAAGAGATTTAAGAATTTTATGCACCAATTCAGAATTAGTATAAGTCTTACCAAGACTTTTCAAACCATTAACAATATCAGTGAATCTAGTGTACATGCATGTATTGATTCAGTTTGTTCCATACTAAACAATTCATATTTGTGCACTAGAATATTAATTTTGGATTCTTTTACTTGATTGGTACCCTCATGGGCAACTTCTGGTCTATCCCAAATTTCTTTGGCTAAAATGCAAGTAGATATTCTATTGAATTCATTTGCATCCAAAGAATAATATAAAACATTCATGGCTTTTGCATTGAGCTGAGCCATTTTCCTATCGTTCTCATTCCAATCCCTTTCGGGCTTAGGAACAATTGAACCATCTACTATGTGTGTAGGTGTACTAGGTCCATTAGTAATGACACTCCATAATTCATAATCTAAAGCTTGAATGAAAATCCTCATTCTTGTTTTCCAATATGAATAATTAGAGCCATTAAACAAAGGTGGCCTATTAGTGGATTGACCTTCAGCAAAAGATGATCCAGCTTGTGTTGCCATTTGGATCTTTAACTCTTGATCGTTAGATCAACTAGAAATGAGCACTAGCTCTAATACCAATTGTTGGCCTAGATGGCAACCCAAGAGGGGGGTGAATTGGGTTCTTTAAAAAAATTTAACACTTAAAACTTAAAACCTATCTTACAAGGATTAAGTGAACTTGTGAAGTGAAGCAATAATTTAAAACATAATAAGAGAGAGAGATAGAGACAATCACTACAAACATAAGATATTTATAGCGGTTCAATGTATCTCACACCTACGTCCACTCCAAGTAACTCTTGGGTCCACACTATAATCCACTGATTACAGTTGAGTTGTTTTACAAGCTCAAAACTCTAACTTGTTGTTTTACACGGGTCACAACAAACCCAGCCGGTTTTCACGGGTTCACCAACACAAAACCTAACCCAAGCTAAACTTAGCTTGACCCGAGGTAAACTACCTCAACTAATTCAATCCCCCTGATTGAATTAGTAAACAGCAAATTAAGATAATGTTTACAACAAAGTAAAGCTCCTTAAATGAGCAAATAAGCAATGTAAATAAACAAGAGTAAGAAAAGCCTGATTGAAGCCAAGTGGATTTGAGCTTTTCTTCTTTTCCTCTCTCTCTTTTGAATGGATGAGCAAGGATTGAACTTTGAATCTTGAACAACTTGTTGAGGAAATAGGGCTTTTGCTCTTCTTCTTTTCCTTTTGAAAATCCTCCAATTTAAACTTTTAGGGCTTAGGATTTCTCTTGAATCTCTCTTGGATTGATAGGCTTGGACTCATAGATTTTTCTCTTTCTTTTTCACGGGGATTTCTCTTGATTTTTCTCTATTTCTGTAAACGGATGAATCCCTCCTTTTATAGAGTTTTAATCGAAATTAGGTGAGAAACTAGCCGTTACAAAGTACCTTGGATGATTCTCCATGCAAGAAAATAGATCTATTGAGAATTAGGTGAGAAAATATATTCGTTAGAGCCGATCTGGCACTTTTAAAATCATCCTTGACAGGTTAGAGTCGGCTCTAACTTTTCATGTGTCGGCTCCAGATCGTGTTTCCATAAATAGCAAAAATCAATTCGACATGGAATCGGCTCCGACTTTGCAAAGTGTCGACTCCCCGCTGACTGGAGTCGGCTCCGAATTCTGATGTGTCGGCTCTGAGAATTGCTCTGAAAAATAGTCTTTGTAACTCAGGTTAGAGTCGGCTCCCGAAATCCATGTGTCAGCTCCGGCTTTTGAAGTAATAGCTTTCTGTATCTCAGGTTAGAGTCGGCTCCACCAGGTCGGGTGTCGGCTCCGAAACTTCAGGTGTCAGCTCCGAAACTCTAGGTGCTAACTACGAACCATGCCGAAAATTTAGAACTGTTCTGATACGCTCTGGAGTCGGCTCGAGACTGTTAAGGTGTCGGCTCCAAGTTCTGAACTTAAATAAATTCCATTGAAACTCGGTTCAAAACTGATTTCTAAGTACCATTTAATAAATAACCAATCTTAATTCCTGAAACACTTATCAAATCTATCAAAACACAATGAATATACTCATGGCTTTTGTTAATCATCAAAATCAATTAATTGGGTAAATAATTTCTCAATAATTTCCCAACAGCGATGCAATTGCAACGTATTGCAGATTGCGACGAGGTTTATAGCAACGGCCAAATTGCGTCGCTATTGCGTCGCTAAATCCAATTTAACGATGCAATTTGGCATCGCTAAATCTAAATTTTCTTATAGTGAGATATTCAGGGGATATCCCTTATCCTCTATTTCAAACACAATCTTAATATTAATAAAAAATGTTCCCTCATTGCCTTTCAAGCTTTCTTGCACAACACTACTATCATTAGTGGTCAGTCATCACTGAAATAATTTGAATAATAATATCCTTGATGTAGCCATCCCTTTATCTTCTTTTAGGCTAAAATATGCTTGGTTCTCAAACTTTCGCTCAAATCTCATTTTGACCTATAAGCCTCACTTGGTACAACTCTGTTTAAGGATGTTGACGCCCTTCATATTTTATTACATATATTAGTTAAAATTAATAAAATAATAAATATATCATACTAATGAAAAAATTATATTTTTGATAAAATGATATATTAATTATTTTATAAAATTTTATTAATTTTATGCAATAAAATAGTAAAAATATGTTATTTTAAAATATTAGATATTAAATTATAGTTAAACTTTAAAAATAAAATTAGAAATAAATATAAGAAAATGATAGGAGTAACCTCAATTAAAGATAAAATGAGAGAAAATTGATTACGATGATTTGGACATATACAACGAAAACCTTTAAATGCTTCGGTTAGAAAAAGTGATCTTTTAACAATCTATGGTAAGAATAGAGACATGATAGATCTAAACTAATATGAACAGAAATAATTAAAAAAATATATAACTATTTATAATTTAATACCAATTTAGTCGAATAGAACAGAGTGGAGGAAGCAAATTTCTAGCCGACTCCATGTAGTTGGAAAAGGCTTCGATGAGTTGAGTTGAGTTGTATTTAGAAAAGTATATTTTTGCTTTAAAATTGATGTCTTTACTTCTCCATCACCGTGGCCATTGGGAACGAGTTAAACTCAGCCTCCGATCTGGCTCAGTTTCTAACGGTTAAAAACTTTTCGGGCTCACTCATTCTAGCCATCATTTCAGTATTTCAGTGAAGATCCTCAACCTTCGTGACTCAACGCATATGTGCGAGTCATCATTTCACCGAAGATCATCAAATTTGGTGAGCCAAGGCAAATGTGTGAGGAGAGCTGTTAAGCCATAAATAAGTTCTTTCTTATCAATTTAACTTATTTGGAATCAATTGGTTTATGCCCTTTTCGTTTCATGTGTTGGTGAATGTGACATACTGGGTGCACTGCATCATGCATCCCAACTCGCATCATGAATCTTTTTTTATATTTTTTTTTGTATCATTAATTCTTTTTCATGTTTCGCCGTTCAGCCATTCATGAGACTGCATTTGGGTGCATTAAACAATATTTTCTGGGAAGAAAATTCCCCACCTCTATTCAAAACCCAACATTTCTCGGGTGTAATATTGATCTGGGTATTGATGTTTTATTGTATTTGGATGCAATGAAAGTACTTAAGACTTCGACATAGGTACGACCAAATCCAATCCAACCCGTTATCAGTAACTGGGATTAAAGTTATCGTTACGAAAAAGTTTTATTGTATCAGATACGGTGCAGCAGAAGCTGAGCTGCACCACGATTAACGTATGGCACATGCCTGCACACGCCGAAAAGGAAAGAATGTTTTTTTTTTTTTCTTGATTTACGTGCATACATACGTTGCATGCCAATCGCCAAGCGTGATGCGCGCATGCTGCACTGCATCGGGTGCATAAAAACCTTTCCTATCCTTACAGTGCTCTCAATTGGGAAACCAGTTGCCAAGGATCCACTGACCATTGACCATTGCATGTTAGACGCCACAGAACTAAACCCTCCATTACGCCTCACATGGCAAATAACCAAAACCCCCAGAGAGAGAATAAAACAAGGTAAAAAAGAAGAAATTGAGCCCAAAATCAGACACAAGTGACAGGATTGGCAAACACAGGTTTAAGGTGGGTAGAGTCCAAGTTGTTTTCTTACCTTCATATGAATTGTTTTGAAAACAAATCAAAGCACCTAGCATATTGATCATGATAAAATAAGATCACCCAAAAAATAAAAAAATTAAAAAAATCAATTTGCATATGTGCAACACCGTAATACATTCATGCAACACTAGAAATTACATGGAAAACCTGAGCAATGTAAAGATGCTACTCTGTAAAATACAGTTTCTACAAATATATACAATATGAATTCCAATAATTTATTGGTTTCATTGAACAATGATCACAAAGTTGCTCAGACCTCCTTTCAAGAAACATTTTTCTCCTCCTTGCTATTAAGTCACAGTCAATACAAATTCTCTCTTGAACAGCATCTATCTTCAGCAGCGCAATCTTCAGATTTCATCAGGATACGCAAGAACCATTTCATGGAGCCATGACTCCAACCAAGAGGATACTTCACCAAAGTTTTTTAACAGCAGGGCCTTTCTAAGATTTTGACTTATATAATTTCTCATAGGATTGCAGAAACCCACATCAAAAAAATAAACTATAATGCAGGATCAGCATATTTGTCTTGCCTCTGAAGCTTAACCCATCCACCTGCAGAATTAGTGGCCATCTTTTCATTAAACTTAGTGCTTGGTGCGATGCAAGGCTATCCCAATACAACATCCGACAGTAGAGTTGCCAATGCAGGATGGTTAGAAGGAAAAACAGCAACAAAAATTTCCTGCATAACTTCACCTAACTGTGGACCCTATCATCATTAATTTTCAAACGGCATCTAGCTAATGTCCTCCTACGAATCAGAGGTGGCAGCCCCTTTAATATATCTGCTATAGCCCTCTCATGCTTCTTTTTCAGTTCATCGATTTCTTTTTGTTGTTGGAACATCAAATGCTCTAATTTCTGCACAAGAGATTTCACATCCTCAGATTCATCTTCCAATAGTGTATTAGAAAACTGTTCATCATCACCCACACACTGCTCATCAGTGGCTCCATGTTGAATGTAACCCAACTGAAGTGAAGAAGCTGCTTCATGGTCTGGATTAACCATATCAGCTGGGGATGGGTTTTGTAAATCAGGAGATGCTGATGAGGAATCAATTTCCACATTATCTATACCACTGTCATTAGACTGGGGGGAATCACTCTGCTGGTTAATTGAAGTGCTGCCATCAGAGTGATGTTCGCTCTGGTCATCATTATTTAAGCCATCATTTTTCCGTTCACAAACCTCAATAGGTACATCATCATGTGCATGCGAATTCAACTCAGCAGATGCATCTGATGGAGTAGGCCATGGCCGAGACTCCTCACTGGTTCGCCTGGGAGAACTAGACCAGTACTTCCGACCAGAAGGTAGCAGTTCTAGCACAAGAGCACCACAGGGATTATCTGATTCATTGGGCAAATGAGAAAGTACATCTTCAGCTTCAGTGTCAAGGCTATCGGAAACAAACTCATTGACATGACTGTTGACAGCTTCTCCTGGCATCCATTCCGGAACATGGGCCGATATTTCTTCATCTATCATTGCAGCAATGGTCGTAACATCTTGATCTGTAAGGTCTAACTCAGCGACCATTTCAGTAGCAACGCTAATTGATGTGTCTACATCGATATCAAATGGGAAGTGGATGTTGCGAACTTGACCTGAAGAAGAAATTAGCAGCAGAACAATTTAGGATATTCTGAGTAATCTATGAACAACTAAGGAGGACCTAAATCAATGATTTGAAAAACCTGTTGAATCTGCAATTCGTAGCTTTAGAAATATTGTCATAACATCTTTGCGCTGACCTTCCACTGTGAAATCTAGGCCAGCAATTGGCGATTCTTCTTGTAAACATGCATCATTGGTACTTGCACTAGAACAGTTAACATTATCTGCTTTTGATAAAAAGAAAAGGCAAGAACCAAATCTCAGGACATCTATCTTAAACTAGGCCCTTTGTAAATGTAGTTGGTTCTCATTTCTTTTTACCTGCATGACTCGGAACTGGCTGCAGATGATAGTTTATGCTTTCATTCTCAACTTCTGGTAGCAGAAAAGGATCCCTTAATAACTCTTTGCAGGCAATCTCTCAGAAGCACCGGCGATGCATTTTTCTATAAATTGCTTAATTGTGGGGTCCTTCACCTTTGCCAATGATGCAGGCTTGACTCCCTACATAACAAACAATAAAAGGCTGGATAACAAACAATCAGGAAAATACCAATCTATAATGAGCGGCTAATGGATAACAGACACTTAAATAGTAGGATACAATATGGTTAGGATATACCAACATATGTGTAGCAGGTCATTAATAAAATACAGCATATACTTATATGATAACATCAATCTTTTTACGAGCTCATCATTTAGCTATCTTTCAAATCTTTAGACCATGATCAATAACAACATTTTAATATCAACATCATAAAATATAAAAATGATGACCATTCACCATTAAAAGGTTAACATTGAAAAATGAAATAAAAAACTCTCCCTCTCATATTTGGAGGTATTGAGGAAGTATCTTGAGTGTATCCAAAAAAATATCAGTTCTTTTTCAATTTTGAAAAATAGGATTACTTTACACAAGTACTGGACAGATATCTGAGAAGTATCTAGATAGTATCGATACCCAATACATAGCTAAACAGATATGACATGCAATTTGAAGAATCTGTGCTTCCTAAATGAGCATTCATTGTATAATGAACTCAATAGCACATCTTGGAGAGCTAAGCTTGAATAACCTACAAGCATGAAATCATAACTAGAACCTGACATTAAGAAGCTTTCCATCAGAGATAATTCATAGGAAATCAAGGTATGGAATAATCCAATAATTATAAATAAATCATATGATAAAATCGAGCCATCCATCCTGAACTTTTCTTTCTTTTTTTGGGTAAACAAAATGGGCATCAACCCTCTACACTCCACTAGAATAGCAACAACCAACAGTGTTAGCCTTCACAGAATTGCAAACATCACTCGGAACATCATTATCCCACAAGTTGCTACTCCCACAGTTGAATTTCAAGTCAGCAAACAACTCAGTGACTCAGTTAACCTCTTAACGCATGACTAATCTTGTAAGACAAGCTAAGACAACTGAAAGATAATGTAATTCAGCATAAGGATGATAGATGTACCTAATCCAATCAATCACTACAGCCGAATCTTCCTCAATCCACACACATCAAGCTCTAATTTGGAAATGGCATAATGTAAATAGAAAGGTATTTCATAGGAATAAACAAAGCTTTGCACATAGCTACAACATTCAAGAAAGTTTCTTCGTTAAGGGGGAAAATATGCTATAGAGATGAACAACGGGCTGAAAATGATTTGGTTCTACTAGAGTTAAAATAGATAAAGGTCTCATTAGAAGTCACCAACTCTCCCATGGACTGAAAGAATTATGCCCTGAAAGTCAATCACAGTTGTTGTATCAGTGGCAAAATTTGTAATTTCTCTCAACTCAAGAATGATAATAGAGGCAATTTTATATTTCATCATATGTTGTATCTTATATTTTTTATGATGAACCCCATAGAATAGGGCAATGGTTTTAGGGTTACAAAGATAACAGTGAGACCTAAAACCTATAAACCCTAATCTAGAATATTTCTAGTCATAGGATCATCGATTTGGGGATCGATGAATCCGGATAGACTAGTACATCTTATGTATGCTCGATTGTGAGGGTGGTTGGTCTCATGACCACTTGTGTAGGGACACTAATACAAAGATGTGGGTGCTCATTAGGTTATGAGTTCACTGAATTGATCCGACAGGAGAACATCAAATGAAAGTTTTACTTACTTGTCATAATAGATTGTTCTCTAAGTGGGAGTTGTGCAAGTAATCCTTAGACCTGAGACCACCATAGTATATTGTGCACATGAATCCATATTTTGGTTCATATTTATTCATAACAAAAGGTTATGTACGGGGTGATGCTAGATACGAAGGATTGTGTATGAAGGTAATGAGTAGGTCAACAAGGAATCGATGACTCCTAGTAAGAGGAGTATTTATCCCAAGTAATCTTATCAAATGTTGACTCAGAAAATCTTTGATCAAAGTATGATGAAATTAAAAAAGGTTTTCTTATTTATCATCGGTTGAGTCTTCATTAATGATTAGAGATTCAAATGGATTAAGTATGAGGGTTTGACATTTATCCATGCCCATCACTTAATTGGGATAAAGAAATATCGAAGGATTGAATTGCACAGTAACTTGCCACTAAAGGATATTTTGGTAATTTCTATCAAATTCCTCATCTTCTGGGTAGGCATGACACATTGCTAGATGTCAATCTTGTCTTGTAGGTTTTTATGAATCAATTAGATTGATTTCATAAGTCAATTTGAAGGTTGGTCCAGATTGACAGTTTAAGTTAGCCCGATTTGACCTGTTCAGATAGTCGATACATAATCGGGCTAAATCAAAAACCTACTGTTGGCTAGATGAGGAACCCAGAGGGTCACACACAATAGAGAATTAATTGAAGAAGTTAAAAATATTTTTATTAGGATTTTTGAATCCTAATTGATTGGCCAAGATCGCATACTAGCATATATGGGCTAACCCGAGCTCCTGACTTAATCTGTTTAGGTCCATTTGCTTGCTGATTAGGATAATAAATTTAAGTTGGATTTAAATTAACATTAGCCATGTGTTGGGCAGCCTATCTAGAGTTTAATCTAAATTTATGGGATTTTTCTAGATTTTTTTTGATGATGATCAAATTCGAATTGGATTTGAATTTCAGCCTGATTTGGTTAGTTTGGGTTGACCCGGGGATTTAGTCCTTTTTTTAACCATTTTATTTCAAATTTAAATGAGTTTAATTTATTAAATATCATTTAAATTTATTAATAAAATAATTTAATAAATTAAATATTTAATATGTACTTGGTAGGGTTTGAACCGAAGACCCCTTGGACCCTTAGGCGCCCCCTCGGAGCGGATAGAAGCGCTCCTCACGTAAAACGTCTCCACCCTTTCTTCATGCCCCTTGGATGGCGCCCTTTCTCTCCATCCAACGCCTCTCATTGTTGCCCCTTCGTTTCTATTTAAAGGGGGCAGCAGATGGGATTCTAAAACAGAAAAGGAAAGAGAAAACAAAGAGCACGTAAGCCCTCCTTCTCCCTGTTCTTCTCCCCTTGTCTTAATATCACTATCATATTAAGACAAGGCCCTAAGTTGAGATAGAGAAAGGCTATTAGAGTGTGTAGAGGCTTGTTGGAAAGCTTTTAGAAAGCTTTTGAAGAGGAGAAAGTCCAAAGAGGCATTAAAAGGCTGCATATGATAAAAAGGCTGCTAGGAAGGTTCTAGCAAGCAAATAGGAGTGCTTCTTCGAATTGATTCTCGTGTGGATCACCTTTGGAGGGCATACACTTGTGTGCTCTTGGAGATTATTGGATTTAGCAATCAGGTATTTTTCTTACTCCTTTTATTTTAGATTTTAATTGATTTACTTTTTGAACTGCATAAAGGCGATCTTGGAAATTAGGGCTTTTGGCGATGTTTGTTTTCAAAATGATTAAAGTTTATGAAAAGCATGCCTTCAAGCATCCCAAAATTCTCATAAGTGGTATCAGAGCCTTCTTCATGCATTCAAGAAGAAATCAAATTAATCTATTATGAATGATTAAATTGATAGATCATTATATGTTTATAGCAAAATAGTAAGTTATGTTTAACCAAATTGGCATGATATGCATAATGTAATGATATGACTATATTACATTCATAAAATGGTTATTATTATGATTGTTAAAATAAGTAAATCATTATGTTCTGATGCATAATTAGCAATATATGTTATACATAATTGACTATTATGCTTTATATAATGCAATGTCCTAGTAACTACTTAGGATTGGGTTAGTCACCATAGCCATTTGGTCATAAGAGCCAAGTAGGTTTTTTAAAGGCCCTCTCTTTCCATTCAATGGGATCTCTTATGATATGTAGGGGTGCCGATGTGATCTTATCCCATGAACAAGTAATGAGAACGGATGATTATTTTTTTTAATCATATGCTTTTGTGATGCATATTAGGGCTAATATGCGTATTAGTTGATATGATGAGATGAAGTATGTACTGATTGATTGTATGCCACAAGATTAGGGTTTCACTATAACCCTAATTAATTTAAAATATGTTTAGAAGTATTAGTTGTCATTATGTTGTAAGATTAATGACACACTATGCACATAAATGGATATGTGATACTTAGAAACGTATGGA
This sequence comes from Calamus simplicifolius, assembly GCA_900491605.1. Classification (NCBI taxonomy): domain Eukaryota; kingdom Viridiplantae; phylum Streptophyta; class Magnoliopsida; order Arecales; family Arecaceae; genus Calamus; species Calamus simplicifolius. Next base: position 312,509 of record UESW01004375.1, read on the forward strand.
TGTGCTCGAGACGATAAAAGCCCTCCTAAAAATTATATTTAGTTGTAGTATTATATTATCATGAAGCAAATCCTTTTTAGGGATTAATTGATCGATTGGTGTCTAAGAAAAGTGGTTCTGGGAAGGTAAAGAGAATGTGGTTTTTTAATTAGTTCCATTACTTACCTGGCCAAATTTATTTGGTGTCTAAGGCAAAAACGGGGGACTCCCACACCTCTTCCACTTGCTTCGCCAATTTGATTAATTTAAACCTTAGAATTGGAAATGCTAATTGGTTATAAATGCACTACAAAAATGCCTTCCTTCATACAAAGCCAAAATTATATCAAAACTATAGTAGGCTTGTTGAGCAAACTCAAGGCTTACTATTAGGGTTTAATGTAAAAATTTGACTTGGTGCATATTATGCTTTATAGTATGCTTGTTAATGTTACTTTGTTGAGCAAACTCAAGGGTGACATTATTCAATCATGACTATATAGAATGAAGGGTCTGACTAAACTAAGACATTATTGTTTGTTGTGCAAACACAAGGCTATAAGTGTCTTAGAGGCAAGTGTAATGTTGATGAAATTGGAAAGGGAATTTCCTACCCTTGAACTTATAAATGTTTGTTGAGCAAACTCAAGGCATTTATAAGGAATTGGGATCTCAACCCCACTAAAGAAATCGGATATTGGTTTATCGTTTAACATAGTAGAGGGTTATGGTATTCGAAGAAAATAGTGGGAGACACAATTAGATTCAAAGTCCTTATCTAATTGTGATTATCATTTTTGAGTGGTCTGCTAATATATTGTTCTTGTTTGTTTGTAGACAATTAAATGGCTTCATCATTATCACTGTGGGGCATTTTAGATGCTAATAAACTAACCGGATCAAATTATGTCGATTGGTTGAGGAACCTGAGGATTGTATTAGCTCAGGAGAAAATTTCCTATATTCTTGATTCTTCGAATCCATATCCGATCGGAGAAGATGCTTCCGAGAAGGAAAGGGCCACATTTAGGATGTGGCAGAATGACAGTATGACTGTCAAGTGCATCATGTTAGCCTTAATGAGCAATGAGCTCCAGAGGCAACATGAAAAGATGGAACCTTAGTCCATACTTCTCAACTTAAAAGAGTTGTATGGAGAGCATAGTAGGACTGCAAGATATGAGATATCTAAGCAGTTGTTTCGTGCACATATGAGTGGCGGCTCGCCTGTTCAGGTTCATGTCCTAAAGATGATTGACTTAATCACCCAATTAGGTCAATTAGGCTTCGTCATGGATGAGCAGCTAAATCAGGATCTGATCTTGCAATCACTCCCAGATTCCTTCTCTTAATTTGTCATAAACTACCACATGAATAAATTGAATCTTACATTACCAGAGCTACTTAACATGCTTAAGACTGCTGAGAGCCATTTTAAGGGAGAAAAGGCTCATCTTCTTCTGATCGATGGAAAGAAGAAAGAGGTGATGAAGAAGGGTTTAAAAAGAAAATTAAACCCTAAAAGAGCATCAAGAAGAAGAAGAAGGCAAAGAACTCTTCAGATGATGGATCTTGTTTCTTCTGCGGTAAGAAAGGACATTGTAAGAAGAATTGTAAGAAGTACCTGGCAAGTTTGAAACAGGATACTGATAAAGCATCAAAAGGTTTGTTAATGATACAAACAAACTTATCATTGAGTTCTTCAACTTCTGATTCATGGGTATTGGATACCGCATGTGGGGCTCATATATGCAACTCTTTGCAGGGGCTTCACAAAATTAGAAAGTTGGAGAAAGGTGACTTCAAGCTTTATGGCGCGAGTGGAGAGACCATCCATGCAGAAGCTGTTGGAACCTACTTGTTATTATTGCCTACAGGCAAAATACTTGAATTAAAATATTATTTTTTTCCGAATGTAGTCAGAAATATTATTTCTGTACCATTGTTATTAAAACAAGGTTATGAAATAAAAGTTGAGAGCAATTGATGCTCTATATCTTATTCAAATGACTTCTTTGGAATGGGAAAATTTGTGAATGGTCTTTTAACTCTATCACTCAATGATAATGTGTTGCTTGTTGAAAACAAAAGGAGAAAGAGAGATGATACCAATGAAACATTCCTTTGGCATTGCCAATTAGGTCATATAAGTGAGTCAAGGATTAACAAGTTATACAAAGAAGATTTCTTTGGACCTTATGATTTTCAATCATTAGAAACTTATGAATCTTGCCTCATGGGAAAAATGACCAAGTCTTCATTTACTAGACATGGAGAAAGGGCAACTGAGTTATTAGGGTTAATACATTCAGATGTATGTGGACCCATGTCAACTCAAGCTATAGGAGGATACTCTTATTTCATCACATTTATAGATGATTTATCAAGGTTTGGATATGTATATCTTATGAAACATAAATCCGAAGCCTTTGAAAAGTTTAAAGAGTATCAAAATATGGTTGAGAAACAAACTGAAAAAGGTATTAAAATCCTTCGATCTAATCGAGAAGGTGAATACTTATCCAGCGAGTTTCTTAATCATCTTAAGGATAATGGTATTCTCTCTGAATGGACACCTCCATATACACCACAATTAAATGGTGTAGCTGAAAGTAGGAACCGTTCCTTGTTTGATATGGTACGGTCCATGATATGCTTCACGGATCTTCCAGTATCCTTCTGGGATTATGCCCTAGAAGCTGCTGCATATGTAATAAACAGGGTACCATCAAAATCAGTTCCTAGCACTCCATATGAATTATGGAATGGCAGAAAGCCAAGTCTTAAACATCTTAAAATTTGGGGTTGCCCAGCTTATGTTAAAAAGGAATTTGTACATAAGCTAAATGCTAGGGCTGAAAAATGTAGGTTCATTGGTTATTCTCAAAAAGGTATTGGATACCTTTTCTATCATCCTACTGAACAAAAGGTATTTGTTAGTAGGCATGCTGTCTTTTTGGAAAAGGAATTTATTTAAGAAGAAAGTAATGGCAGAATAATCGAATTAAGCGAAATTCAAAATAAACAAACTCAAGTTCCTCAATCAGAAGTACAAATTGATAAGGTACAACCACAACATACACCTCCTCTTCGTAGGTCAGAAAGAGTGCGGGAAGCACCTCTTAGATATGGTTTTATGATTAAAAATAATAATGAAGCCAACGTCATTGAAAATGATGATCCACTGACCTATATGGAAGCAGTCGAGAGTAAGAAATCCGACAAATGGCTTAATACCATGAAATCCGAGATGAACTCCATGTATGACAACCAGGTTTGGATCTTGGTTGACCCACCTGAGGGAATTGTCCCAATAGGGTGTAAATGGATCTTCAAAAGAAAGATTGGAGCAGATGGGCAAATAGAAACCTACAAGGCTAGGTTAATGGCAAAAGGTTTCAAGCAAAGACATGGTATTGACTATGATGAAACTTTTTCGCCAGTTGTCATGCTCAAGTCTATTAGGATTATGCTTGCTATTGCTGCATACTATGATTATGAAATATAGCAAATGGATGTTAAGACTGCATTCCTTAATGGAAATCTTGAGGAAGAAGTCTATATGTCACAGCCGAGGGGTTTGTCTCAAGTGAGAAACCAAACCAAGTATGCAAACTTAGAAAATCTATTTATGGATTAAAGCAAGCATCGAGGAGTTGGAACATTCGTTTTGATGAAACTATTAAGGAATTTGATTTCATCAAGAATACGGATGAACCGTATGTATATAAGAAAATAAGTGGGAGTGCCATTGTCTTCTTGGTTTTGTATATGGATGGCATACTTATCATTGGAAATGATATTCCAATGATGCAATCAGTCAAGACATGGTTGTCAAAACGGTTTTCCATGAAGGATTTGGGAGAAGCATCCTATATTTTAGGAATAAAGATCTATAAGATAGATCTAAGAGGATGCTAGGGTTATCCCAATCCAGGTACATAACTTAATATTGAAGAGATTCAATATGGAGGGAAGTAAGAAAGGTTATTTGCCCATGAGTCAAGGCATACACCTATCTAAAAGGATGTCTCCTAAGACTCCAGAAGAAAGAGATAGGATGAATAAGATTCCTTATGCTTCGGCAGTAGGATCAATTATGTATGCAATGTTATGTACTAGACCTGATGTTGCTTATGCTTTGGGCATAGTAAGCAGATTTCAGGCTGATCCAAGGGAGGATCATTGGAAAGCAGTAAAAAATATTCTTAAGTACCTGAGGACTAAAGATGTTTTTCTCATATATGGAGGATCAGACTTAAAACTAGAAGGCTACACAGATTCTAGTTTTCAATCTGATCTAGATGACAGTAAGTCTATATCAGGGTATGTCTACACTCTGAATGGAGCAGTAAGTTGGAAAAGTATCAAGCAGCCAACTGTAGCTGATTTAGTCACTAAGGCAAAGTACATAGCTGCAAGTGAAGCCGCTAAGGAAGCTATTTGGATGAAGAAGTTCATCACCGAATTAGACGTAGTTCCTACTATACAACAGCTGGTGCCATTATATTACGATAACACTGGAGCTGTGACACAAGCGAAGGAACCAAGGTCTCACCATAAATCCAAGCGCATCCTGAGACGCTTCCACCTCGTTCAAGACATCATTGAAAGACATGATGTGGTGATAGAACGAGTTGAAACAAAGAACAACATAGCAGACCCATTCACTAAGGCCCTTCCACTACAGCAGTTAGATCGCCATCTTGATTGTATGGGTATTAAATATAAGGGCGATTGGCTTTAGTGCAAGTGAGAGATTGAAAGAATTATGCCCTGAAAGCCAATCGCAGTTGTTGTATCAGTGGCAAAATTTGTAATTTCTCTCAACTCAAGAATGATAATAGAGGCAATTTTATATTTCATCATATGTTGTGTCTTATATTTTTTATGATGAACCCCATAAAATAGGGCAATGTTTTTAGGGTTACAAAGATAATAGTGAGACCTAAAACCTATAAACCCTAATCTAGAATATTCCTAGTCATAGGATCATCGATTTGGGGATCGATGAATTCGGATAGACTAGCACATCTTATGTATGCTCGATTGTGAAGGTGGTTGGTCTCACGACCACTTGTGTAGGGACACTAATACAAAGATGTGGGTGCTCATTAGGTTATGAGTTCACTGAATTGATCCGACAGGAGAACATCAAATGGAAGTTTTACTTACTTGTCATAATAGATTGTTCTCTAAGTGGAAGTTGTGCAAGTAATCCTTAGACCTGAGACCACCATAGTATCTTGTGCACATGAATCCATATTTTGGTTCATATTTATTCATAACAAAAGGTTATGTACGGGGTGATGCTAGATATGAAGGATTGTGTATGAAGGTAATGAGTAGGTATTTATCCCAAGTAATCTCATCAAATGTTGACTCAGAAAATCTTTGATCAAAGTATGATGAAATTAGAAAAGGTTTTCTTATTTATCATCGGTTGAGTTTTCATTAATGATTAGAGATTCAAATGGATTAAGTATGAGGGTTTGACATTTATCCATGCCCATCACTTAATCGGGATAAAGAAATATCGAAGGATTGAATTGCACAGTAACTTGCCACTAAAGGGTATTTTGGTAATTTATATCAAATTCCTCATCTTCTGGGTAGGCATGACACATTGCTAGATGTCAATCATGTCTTGTAGGTTTTTAAGAATCAATTAGATTGATTTCATAAGTCAATTTGAAGGTTGGTCCAGATTGACAGTTTAAGTTAGCTCGATTTGACATATTCAGATAGTCAGATACATAATCGAGCTAAATCAAAAATCTACTGTTGGCTAGATGAGGAACCCAGAGGGTCACACACAATAGAGAATTAATTGAAGAAGTTAAAAATATTTTTATTAGGATTTTTGGATCCTAATTGGTTGGCCAAGATCGCATACTAGCATATATGGGCTAACCTGAGCTCCTGACTTAATCTGTTTAGGTCCATTTGCTTGCTGATTAGGCTAATAAATTTAAGTTGGATTTAAATTAACATTAGCCATGTGTTGGGCAGCCTATCTAGAGTTTAATCTAAATTTATGGGATTTTTTAGATTTTTTTTAATGATGATCAAATTCGAATTGGATTCGAATTTCAACCTGATTTGGTTAGTTTGGGTTGACTTGGTTAGTCTGGGTTGACCCGGGGCCTTAGTCCTTTTTTGAACCATTTTATTTCGAATTTAAATGAGTTTAATTTATTAAATATCATTTAAATTCGTTAATAAAATAATTTAATAAATTAAATATTTAATATATACTTGGTGGGGTTTGAATCGAAGACCCCTTGGACCCTTGGCGCCCCCTCGGAGCGGATAGAAGCGCTCCTCACATAAAACGTCTTCACCCTTTCTTCATGCCTCTTGGATGGCGCCTTTTCTCTCCATCCAACGCCTCTCATTGCTGCCCCTTCGTTTCTATTTAAAGGGGGCAGCAGATGGGATTCTAAAAATAGAAAAAGAAAGAGAAAATAGAGAGCCCGTAAGCCCTCCTTCTCCCCTGTTCTTCTCTCCTTGTCTTAATATCACTATCATATTAAGACAAGGCCCTAAGTTGAGATAGAGAAAGGCTATTAGAGTGTGTAGAGGCTTGTTGGAAAGCTTTTAAAAAACTTTTGAAGAGGAGAAAGTCCAAAGAGGCATTAAAAGGCTGCATATGATAAAAAGGCTGCCAGGAAGGTTCTAGCAAGCAAATAGGAGTGCTTCTTCGAATTGATTCTCGTGGATCACCTTTGGAGGGCATACACTTGTGTACCTCTTGGAGATTATTGGATTTAGCAATCCAGGTATTTTTCTTATTCCTTTTATTTTAGATTTTAATTGATTTACTTTTTGAACTGCATAAAGGTGATCTTGGAAATTAGGGCTTTTGGCGATGTTTGTTTTCAAAATGATTAAAGTTTATGAAAAGCATGCCTTCAAGCATCCCAAAATTCCCATCATGGACCTTCTATATCATCAAAAGATAAAATATATTTAAGAGTTCTCAGACTTGCAAAATAAGGATCTTGGAAGATGGGGCTGATTTGAAAACAGCCTAATCAAATGGGTTTAAAATGCAAGCTAGATGAGTTCATGAAAAAAATATTTTCAACTAAATGACATGATGAAAGCCAAAATCACCAGCACATAAAGGATTTGAGAACATTTACATTTTTGTATGTATATGTTGATCAACAAAATAGGTCTGCAAGTTATTTTAAGAACTCTTAGCTGCACCAAAATTGGGAAAGTACAGATATGAAACTACAGTAAAATTCGAAATAGTGTGAAACGTAAATGTTTCTGTGCACGTCAACCAGAGGCTTTGGTTCCAATTTGTATCCAAAAAATAATTATGTTAATTTGATAAGTCTTTGAGAGATTTCATGAAAAAAAAGCTAATAAAATAAAAAGGAGAGGAAAGAGTGTCTTTGTTATAAAAGGTTATGAGTTGCTTATATTATGAATACTAAGATGCGAGAGTATGCAGAAAGTTGTTGCAAATGAATTGCCATGTTTGCATGTGTGTGTACGTGCACACATGCTCGTAGTCACACGCACAAGAGTGGTGGTGGTGGTGGGGAGGGTGAGAAAGATTAAACTACACATTTCTCACTAAATCTTTGGTAGCGGAATCCACAACTTTCTAGCCATCGATGTGGATCTCTCTTCCTCAAAACCAAAGCCACCTACTTTAAAGGATTTTCCTCTTTGAATATATGAATATTCTCTCATGCTACAGACGCCACACAAAGACAACCACCACAGTTGACCCCTTGACTAATTGCCTTACCTCTTCTAACGAGCGCGTGCAACTAACTCAACCAGTTTTCAAAATTGTAAGATGTTAATTTTAAATAAAATGTGTTCATACAAAACCTGAAATGGATGAGTTTCAAGAAACTGCTTGCTTGGTTTATTTTCATAAAATCTCTTGTGTCAAATCTAGTAGACCATAAAACCTGAAAATTTAGTTTTGAGGAAAACAAGTCTCCCTTATTTTGTCATAGAACCTGTGGCCGAAAATCAGATTTTATGCTTATCTTAAAATCCTCCCAGACAACTGAAGAGCCCCCTCATAACATAGCTTTCCAAATTGACATAGATAATGAACATTAAATCAATTCCTCCTCAGAAAAGAGCTCACACATATGCACTAATATTATACTCCAAGATTACAAAGTCTCCAATGAAATCCATCTTCCAATAGCAACCTAACTGTAGTCAGCATGCTCAGGGACAGTTACTTTGATTGAAATGAAGCGACATTGGATCTCCTTGACTTATGCCACAGCTAGCAATGGGTCAGCATATGGATAAGTGTGTAATCCATTAAGATCGACATTTGAGAAAGACTTAAGGCCCCCCTTACTATATTTAAAAAGATTCTACCTAAAACTAACTTATGTCCTTTAAATCTATAATTTCAAAGAGAAAAAGAATAAACAAGAAAACTTAGAATCATGATGACAAGATTCATGTATAAATAACAACCATCAAGAAGAAGGACAAAAGAATATGACAGTTTTTGTTTTTGGTTGCAAGCATGAGACAAGGCCTTAATACCTCAATCCAAAAGAATGATTAAAGATGAAAACATGAAGCACTCAAACTAGTCAAGCTATCAACCAGGTGTGTTAGATTTAGAAAGCTAACCGATGTCACTTTCTTGAATATTTGTGCTGCATTGGTACATTCCGAATATGGGTACTCAAATGTTACCAGCTCCAGTAAGCACATGCCGAATGCATAAATGTCAACCAGCTCATTGTATTCTTCCTCATATAGCTCTGGAGCCATGAACTCTGGTGTACCTACAATTGAAGAAGGGTGAAAAAAAAAAAAAAATTTAAGGAAAGATGAGAAATCCATTAAAGCCTCCAGTATCGTGTACAAACTAGACCAGAGGTAGCAATAGTCACCAATAACACTGTGAGCCAACTGAGCTTGGCAAAGAATGGCTGCCAATCCAAGGTCACCAATCTTCACCTCACCTTGGTTTCCATTCACTAATATATTATCACATTTCAAGTCCCTGTGAATAATTGGCGGGTCATGACTGTGGAGGTAGAGAAGGCCGCTTAATATCTGTCTGGACCAATTCTTCAATGCTCTTATATCAACATGCTTATGTTTCTTGCGATACCTAATTAACAAATAAATAAGTCAACAAGAAATCACAGCCAAACAAAATCACAAGAGAGCAAAGGATCGGAGGTGCAAAAATACTGACTGGCGTAATGTCCCGGAGGTGAAGACCTCAGTGATGAAGTTAACATTGCCATGCTTGGTGTCAACCCATGAGTTATAAAACTTGATTATATTCTTGTGCTTCAGGGTCTGGAGCAAGCGGACTTCAGAATGGAGGCGCTCGAGGACTTCCGAGTTCCACAGTACATCAGCCACCTTCACCTGATTCCAAGCAACTTCTATTCCTTCCAATTCATCAAATGCTTTATAGCTAATAAATCAAAACCCCAATTAAGGATGCCAATCAGTAGAAAAATTCATCACACAAACCAAACCAGTGCAGCGATAGTAAAATTATAGACTATGTTGAACAAATTATAGCGTTAAAAAGCATACACTGTCTTGAAAGCACCCGTTCCCAATATTTGTCGATACTGCGAGAGGGCAAGAACAGCTATAATTAGACTATAATTTGTTCAAAGATAACGGAGACCACAATGTCGAAATGACGAGCAGCATATTACATCGATTCACAAAAAAAAAAGCATAAAAATGCATCAATTATTTGTCACAATTAAACAAGACGTGTCGTAAAAATCTACGTGGCCTAAAGTGCTCCCAAATTCGCAACGATTTTAAGAAAAAGAATAAGTTTGGAAGGGAGGGATTGGACAAACTTGGGATTGAATTAGACTTACCCGGCCGTAGCGACCCGTGGGGTCGACCTCCACGAACCCGGTGTCCGGCTCCTCCTGCTCCTGCTCGGAGGAGCAGGAATCTGCCGCCATTCTTTCGGAACTCGCAATTCAAAGCCCGATTCTTCCCGACGCCCGACCAAATTCTTCTCGAAACTATCACTAAATCCCTCGAGACGAACCCTACTACAAATCGAGACGAACCCTACTACAAATACCAACCGCACAAACAGCGATCTGGGATCAGAAATTTGAAGACCATCGAGAGAGAAAAAAGAAATTTAATAAGAGCGCCCGGACTGACTTTTTTTTGGACGGTTTACGTTAGGATTTGGTTCACTTGGCCTTTAATTATGGATGTTTGTATTTTTTTTTATTAAAAAAAATTATAAACAATGTCTCGATTTTGATTTTAATGTGGCAATTAATTCTATTATTTAAATCTAAGGTTAATAAAAATTAGAGAAATCATCTGTCACGTGACCACATCAAGTGTTAATTTTCAAAATGACTGATTTACTTTTAGTGGCGGTTGAGGGTTTGCCTTATTTTGTTTAGTTTTTTATCTCATTTCTCCAAAGTTTTCGGCCATTCCTCCTTGAAGAGATTGTTATTGGCACCCCTTTCAAAGCATTAATAGAAAACTTTTATAGGTTCGAAAATATTTTGAATATGCTAATTAGTTTGTTTATATAGAGAACTTGACATCATAGGCACAAAGTTATAAAAAATATTGACTAAGAAATCTGTTTTTAGTCAAAAGTGCCGGCTATAATGGTTATAATCATAGTTATCTGAGTCGATCGGACATTGATTCGGTCAAGGGTTTAGGTCATCGGATCAGTGGTTCAACCGTTGGGTCATTGGTTGAACCATCGATCAATTATTTTAATATAAAAATATATATATTAATAAAAATTAATTTTTAATAAAAAAATTAAGATTAACATGATAATAAAATTCGTGATCTTATTCGATTCAGACTGAGTTGATCGGTTCGCGGATGAACCAAATGGATTAATCGAATTATTTCAGGTCACTTACACATCTAATTTTATATTAGAATCGGACCGGCTTAGTCTCTGAATCCCGATCTAATTTGTCCAATTGATCGATCTGATTCTGACAACTTTGATTGTAATCAGCTTGGCAAGGCCAAAATCATGAGGCTTCCATCAATAAGAATATTGTTGGATTTTATAATGTCTCTATACGCTATCCCCGGAGAGAAATAATGGTACAAGTGTTGTTCATCTTGCCCATGTTCTAAAGATCTAGAAATGTAAAGCAGAATTTACATGATTGACTGTCGATTAATTAATGAAGGTTTTGATAAAACACGGATAACTCTGCAAAATCCTCATAAACAAAACCAAAAGAAAGTTGAGGTCTTTAGCTCATTTTCATGAAAAAGTTTTAACACATTAAGCATTCTTACGTACCGTCTCTTCCTTCACAAAGATCTTCTAATAATGCTCAAGATATAGAAGAGGAGAACTTAGAAAAGGTTAGGTTTAATTTTTAAAGTCTTACAGCCTTTGGAGCCTCTAGAACTTGTGGATGCTTGGAGAGTAGAAATGAAATAAGAGACGAAGAGAAAATGCGTGAAAAATACAGTTGGATTGCGGACATGGACCGGACTCTGAGGCTAGGAGAATGGCCAAAGTGACGCTGGTCTAATAGTAGGAGTTTGGGTCAGCCTCTTCATGCCATTGAACGCGGACTCTTAACTCCCAACAGTGCTTCATCCAAGTGTCCCAGAAAGCAGTGGACTAATAGAGGAGAAGAAAGAAAAGATAACTTTGCCTCAAATTTAATACAACTGGAGTCAAAGGCCGAAGCGGAAGGCACCAGAAGATAGAAGGAAAGTGATGCAGAGAGAGTTCAAAACCACAACTCTCTCTCTCTCTCTCGGCAGCCTCATCTTGCTTGCAGGGGAGGCCAGGAGGTGGAGACGAGCAATTTAGAACATGTGGGTGCGTGAGTGAGAGGGGGAGAGAGAGACACAAATTGGCGAGTCGAGCAGCTTTTCGGTGCTCAAACTTAGCTCGTTAACAAATACTTGAGCTCGAACTCAAGCTTATTTAAATTTGAAAAATTCTGTTCAAGCTCGGCTCGAGCTCGATTACAAAATGTTCGGGCTCGATTCGAGCTCAACTCGAGCTCGCTCATGAGGTATGATTAGAAAGCTTGACAAGTTCGACTCAGAAAAAGCTTGTTTCAAGCTCGAGCTTGAATTGAGTTCGTTTCAAGTTCGACACAAATTAAGCTTGTTTAAAGCTCGACTCGAGAATTAAAAAAAAAATTGATTCTTAAACATAAAAGAACAGTCAAAAGATGAAAAAACAGAAAATATGAAATGATATCTTGTTTATGAGCTCCTAATCGAGCTAGCTCGTGAGCTCCTAATCGAACCGTCTCGTGAGCTCCTAATTGAATCTGCTCCCGTGCTCAAGCTTGGCTCATTTATCAAAGAGTTTTAAAATGAAGCTCAAGTTCGACTCATTTACATGACGAGCCGAACATGAATAAACTTTTATCGAGCTAAGCCTCAAGTCATGAGCCTCCCGTAGAATAAGCTCAAGTTCGACTCATGAGCAACTTGAGCTCAATTACAGCTCTGGCCCCCAATGGTGAGGGATTATGAAAAGTGTTCTTTAATTATAAAGGCAAACGCACGAGAGAGAGAGAGAGAGAGAGAGAGAGAGTATAAAAAGGGGCAAGGGTGGCACTTTCTCGTGAATGGTTCGAAGCTTGCCGTCCGTTGAGAGTCTCGTGGATTGGACATAATAAACTAAACATTTGGCAAATCAGATGAAAAGCAGGACTTTGCGTTGCAAAGGAAAGAAATCGTTGCTCGTTCTACACTGCAACGGCTTAGATGGGAGGTGGAAGTTCTGATTTTGTATGGAATATGCATATGTTCTACAACTTTGGATGGAAAGATTTTGACGAGAGGCAAACAAAAGGAGGGAGACAAAAAAAAAAAAAAAAAAAAAGAGAATCAGAAGGCTTTTAAAGAAGATTAATTGAGTTCAAGGGTACAATCATTTTTCAGCATCCATGCATGTCAGTGGTTACATAACAGTCATAATCATCTTCTTTTTAACTATAGATTTAAACAACAGGGTTAATTGTTACTAAATCAAAATTAAAGGATTAACCCTTTCTATTTTAGATTAAAATATTTTTGGCTCCTCAAGCTTTCGCTCAACATTTATTTAGATTCTTAATTTTTTAGTTATTATAATTTAGTCTTTTATATTTTAAGAATCTTTCATTCTCGATGTTCTGTTATAAAAGGCTACTTAAAATCGATGAAATAGCTAATGTACGGCTTTGATGTGAACAAGTGAAAACTTTTGCTTACTGTTGTATTCATAAATTTTAAATAATACAACATAAATGGAGCATGAAAAGAACAACATTTTTAAAATATAGGGGGCTAACTGTAGCAACTAAGTTTGGATGCAAGAATAAAGTCTGGAATAGGCCCTTATTCCGTCTTATTTCCCCAAACACAACGAAAAAGGAGCATGGGCCCCACTAAAATTTCTATTCCAGTCAATGGGCTTATACCCGATTTCTTATTCCATGGTATCCCATAGAATAGCTCCTATTCCCACTGCAGCTATTTTACTTTGATAATGAGTTCCTCTAATTATAGGGATAGCATTTTTTTCATTTTTTCTTATCCCTAGAGGATTCGTTCCTTGAATGAAATGAAGATGGAGAAATTTTTATCCTTATATATAGGTATAAAGATGAAAAAAAAATCTATCCCCATAAATGAGGATAGGGCAAGAATGAGAGGAATTCGCCACTCTATGGGGTCTCCGATTGTTATCCAATAGATCCCAATATATTTTGTATTACTTAAATATTATTATATTATTTTAATATTGTAAATATAGTCCTATACATAATCTTACCTTAAGACTATATGCATTCATCCTCTTTCTATTTATGAGACTTATAGATATGTATATTTTTCTTATAAAGTGGCTCATGATTGTAAACTTATATTATTATGCTCTTTAAGATTATAATATATTACTTATGAATTAGCCCATAAAATTTATAATTATAAAAAATTTATTTGAATCTATTTTATTTATTATATAAAACTCAATACTTTAATTTAATTTTTAAAATATAATGAGTAAGAATTAACATCATATATATATATATATATATATATATATATATATATATATATATATATATAGTGAAGATGAGGATTTTGATAAGAATGAAAGATAAATGGGAATGAAAAATCTTTGCAAAGGATGGAGATAAGAAAGTTTCTATATTCATTGATGGGGATGAAGATAAAAGGCTAAAATAGTGATGAAAATGAGGAGTATCCATTATCAAACGTCAACGTATTTATTTTCTTACACGCATCGTTTATGTCCAGTGGAGAAAAGCTCAGCGCATCATTCATTTCGTTAGATTATGATTATCAAAATGTACATGTCATCATCCATCATTATGCGAACAACGCGGATGGTTTATAATTAAAGCGTAGAAGTATCATGCGCCAAGTTATATCTTCATCCATTGATTGGTAGGACGAGGGCGGTTGAAGTCATGAGTATTTTGTATTCTATTACTCATACACATACTTATCCTCTAGTCTTTTAAAATATTTTTAAAATTAATTAAGATTAATTAATATTTACTATTAGTTTCAACAAAATTAAAGTTTAGTGACACAAAAATTATATAATTTTAATATTAATAAAATGTAATTAAATTTCAATCTAGAAAATCTAGATGGTACTTATGCCATGCTTTAAACTCAGGATGGATATAGGGCATAACAATCTGATAAATTAAACCGCACAACATGCAAAGCATTTTCATATAACTAATTATATTTAACTAATAATAACAAACTAATTATCCATTAAACCAAAAGAATCAAACTCAAAAGCAATAACAATAACTAAGAACCACATAAAGTGCTAAAATCAAATACTAAATATTCTAGAATAGCAATCTGGACCAATTTTCTATCCAAATACTATCCTATGCCTCAGTCTCTAAAAAAATATAAAATATTTTACGAGCTAACATTCAATAAGCAATTAACATTATAATTGAAGAGATTAAGTAAGTAACCAATAAATGTCTACGGGTGTACATGAAAAACACTTGTGTACAATAGCTTTTCAAATAATTTTTAACTTATCATTATATATAAACTAATACATCAAATCTCAGGTGTAATGATAATATGAAATAGTGTCAGTTGGCTCTCACATTATATTTAATATATTAATATCAAGTCAATATTTAGTTTGCTTTTTTTTTTTTTTTTGTTACAAACGGGCGATCATACAATTCTTGAATGAGTCAGTCCAGATACATCAGAAGTTAAGATCTGCTGCAGAAGGATAGGACATGGGTCGCCTGCTTCCAAATCCATGGACCCGCATGTTGAGCAGCAAAGGCCGCCACCCAGTCTGCCGCCGAGTTGGCCTCACGATAAGTATGGCGGATCTGGACAGAATCAAGCTCCCGCAACATAGACCAACAGTCCCTCAGAATCGGATTTGAGGAACCATCTATATAGCTCTCCTTTAATAACCAAGAAATGACAGTCATAGAATCCCCCTCAATCATGATCTTGGGAGCATGGAGGATCCTAACAGCAAACGAGAGCCCTGCCCAAGCAGCACCGAGCTCCGACAGAGGAACTGTTGAGTCCAGGGATCCAAAGCCTCCCGCTGCCAAAGATCACCCATCGGTCCCCGAATGATGAAAGCAGATCCAGCAGCTCTATCCCGGACACTCCCATCAAAGTTAATTTTGACATACCCTGGAGGGGGGCTCCCAAGAGACGAAAACCGTACGACGGTTCGCTGTCGGAACAGCAGGGGAGCCCCAGAGGCCAGAGGAGTCAAAATTAACATCATGAAAGGCACGGGCACATTCCGAAGCCAATAATCTAATCTGCCTCACAATCCTGTGAAAGGAAAACCTGTCGTCGGAGAATATGATCTGATTCCTCGACAGCCATATATAATAAGCAGTAACAGACCAAAGACCACGCTTGCTCATAGGACCGCTCCGGATGTCCTGAAGGAAAGATGATCGCGAGAAAGCCATTACCTCCAGATCCCTAGGATAGCCCATAAGAGCCCAGATCCTTCTCGCTCTGGAACAGCAAAATATAGCATGGTCCACAGATTCATCCACCTGCCTACACAGAGGACAGATCGGCTGAATAGGCAGACCCCTCCGAGAAAGGAGGCAAGTAGGAAGACAGTCCCAAAGAAGCTTCCAATGAATAACTGAACCCTGGGGAGAACAGGAAGCTTCCAAATCCAAACTGCATCCTCCGTATGCTGAACCTGCGGCCTGTATATGTCCATAAGATCCCTAATGGGGCCTTGGGAAGACAAGATCGCTGCCAAACCCTGGAGTCAACAGAGCAATCAGGTAAAAGAGGCATCGAGAGAATCCGACGAGAAAGCTCCTCCCCAAAAAACCGGGTCACCGTGGGTATGTGCCATGAGTGGGGGTTTAAGGAAATAAGATCCTTAACCCTAAGATTAGGGGGAACATCCATGTTGATAAAGGAGGGCCACCGCATAAGGGGGAGCTCAGAAATCCAGGTATCATTGACAGCATCAATTGACCAGCCATCACCAATCATCCAAGAGATATTGTGCATAATGGGCTGACTATGTCTACAAATCTCCTTCCAATAGGATGAGGATCCACGGGGCGGTATAATAATCGAACCAGAAACCCAGTCACCGTATCTCGCATGCATCACAGAACTCCATAAACTATGAGGCTCCAAAAGGAAACGCGAGGCATGTTTGGCAAGAAGAGCTTCTCTTCTAACAATCAAGGACTGAATCCCCAGTCCACCTTCATTAATAGGCATGCAGACCCTGTCCCAGGCACTAGATGAATACCATGTCCCTCCTGCGTAGAAGCCCAAAGAAAATCTCTGAAACATCTCTCAATCCTCCTCAGACAAGTGATCGGCAGAACGGCATTCGAAAGGAGATACACAGGAAGAGAAGAGAGGACAGAACGAATGATAGTGATCCTAGCCATCATGGACAGACTAGTCATCTGCCACCCCTCAATACGCTGGCGGACCCGTCGCTCGATCTCTGCAAAGTCAGAACAGCGAGCCCGTCTACCAGTAATGGGGATCCCCAAATACTTGAAGTGGTCCGTCCGAGTAGTGATACCTGATAACTCCATAATGGCCTCCCTAGTAGATCTAGGGGTCTTAGGGCTGAAGCAGATAGAAGACTTAAGAAAATTTACCCTCTGGCCCGACGCCTGACAGTAACGCTGCAGAATAGAATGAAAAGAAGCAGCATTATCAATAGAAGCCTGCCCCAGAAGAATACAGTCATCAGCAAAAAGAAGATGAGAAATCAGAGGGCCCTCTCTCCCGGCCATGAATGGAACAATCCGGTGCTCCTGCTGAGCAAGATGAAAGGCACGAGAAAGATCGTCCGCGGCAAGAATAAATAACAAGGGGGATAAGGGACATCCCTGTCTCAAACCCACAGAAGAGTGGAAAAATTCAGTAGGGCTCCCATTGATGAGCAGAGAAAAGGAAGGCCTCAGAATACATGCCATAATCCATTCAATAAAAAGATCATCAAAACCGAACTCCTGAAGGGAGCGCTTCAAAGGCCCAGCTCAGTCTGTCATAAGCTCTCTCCATATCAAGCTTCACCGCCATGAGACTTCTTCTCACAGGGGCTCTTTGAAGATCATGCATGAACTCCTGAGCAATGAGGACGTTATCCGATATAGAACGCCCTTTAATAAAAGCCCCCTGCTCTATAGAAATAAGACGGGGGATCACAAGCCGAAGACGGCCAACCAAGAGGCGAGCACAAACTTTATACAGAGTAGTGCAAAGGCTGATAGGTCTGAAGTGCTGCGGAAGAGAGGCGTCGGACTGCTTGGGTACCAACGTAACAAGAGTCCGGTTCCATTCCAAGGGAATTTGCTTCAATTGGAAGACAATTTGAATGGCCTGAATAACCTCTTGTCCAATTATGTCCCAATAGTGGCGATAAAATAGAGGAGGAAAACCATCAGGCCCTGGAGCCTTGTCCGGACCGAGCTCCCATAGGGCCACCCGAATCTCCTCAGCAGTGACTGGTCTGCATAGCTTTTCATTGTCCTGTGAAGAAACCCTTCTGGAATCAGGAACCCTGACCACCGGATCCCCATCAGCAGTGGAATCAGCCCATCTGGATTGAAAGAACTGGAGAAGCATATCCCGAATAGAATGGTAATCCTCCTGACCATACCCCTCCGTGTCAACTAGTCTCCGAATCCTGTTCACGGCCCGGCGCTTTAAGGTAGCCTGATGGAAGAATCTGGTATTACGATCCCCCTCACAGATCCACTGCGTCCTAGACCTCTGTTTCCAGTACATCTCCTGCTGGCGAAGCAGAGTGGTGACGAGCAAGCAATTCCCGCAGAGAGAAAAGGTCCGAATCCAAAAGAGATCCATCCAGATCCTCCTTACCCTGTAGAACAGTAATATCAGCTTCCACCAGATCAATCTGTCTATCCAAGTTCCCCACTTCAAACCTATTCCATTTGGAAAGACGTCGTCTGGCCAGCATAAGACGACGAGAGAGACGGTAAATAGCATTGCCCCTGATTGGAAGATGCCAAATTTGAGTAATAATGGACCGAGCCCCGAATGGACTGTCCAGAAATGCTCAAATCTAAACTGTCTAGGCTGGTGCACATCAGCCTCAGTAGAAATCAAAATGGGGCAGTGATCCGAAGCAATCCTGGGCAAGTGAGATACAGAAACCGCAGGATGCATATGAAGCCATTGGGCCGTAGCCAAAGCTCTGTCGAGTCTCTCCCAAACACGAGCTGAGCCCTGACGATTATTACACCAAGTAAATTGGGTCCCAGAATACCCCAAATCCATCAGACTAGAAGACCTTATAAAGGAATTGAATTCATTAATATCAGCTGAGGCCGAAACCCGTCTGCCCCCACGTTTTTCCTTTGCCTCAGTGATACAGTTAAAATCTCCCGCAACAATGGCAGGGAGACCTTGATCAAGGAGGGAAAGCAGCTCAGCCCAAAGGATTCGTCTCTCTCTGTAATCCGTACTGGCATAAACCGCCGAAAGCAGCCAGGGGTCAGAGGACCCCATAGAGATAAGAAGACCAATCTGCTGGTTGCACTGATGAAAAGCCTCAACCGAAATAGCAGAATCACGCCAGATGGCCAATATACCCCCCGACATCCCTTCAGCCTCCACCGCATACGAAGACCAAGATCGGGAAATCTGTCTCCGAAGCCGGGCCAGAGTATCCCCCGACAATCTGGTTTCCAACAACACACATATATCAAAATTATATAATTGCATCAATCTATTAAAAGAGGATCGAAAGGAAGGCTTTCGAGCTCCTCGAGTATT
Source organism: Calamus simplicifolius (assembly GCA_900491605.1). Lineage (NCBI taxonomy): Eukaryota > Viridiplantae > Streptophyta > Magnoliopsida > Arecales > Arecaceae > Calamus > Calamus simplicifolius. The sequence continues at coordinate 331,796 of UESW01004375.1, forward strand.
CCATATAAGAATCTTCATTAATTACTGGAGGAAACTGGGACCCCTCCCTGGTCCTCCATCATAACCATATCAGGAAGGCACTGACTGGCAAGGGTGCCCCCATCAGTCATCATTAGAGAATCAGTCTTCAGTCCATCCGAGACAACATCTAGATTAACAGGCCGGATAGACTGCACCGAGGATAGTAAGACCGAGTGCCGACTCATAGATTCTTCACCTGAGTCCACCACAGTCAAGCCAACATTCATCTCAGCGCTGGGCTGACTCACCTCCTGATCAACTCCAGGAGTGCAATGCGATAATGACGGGTTGACAGGAAAATAATGAGCAGCCTCAGTACTTTTTGGCAAAGCAACTTTACCTTTGCCCTTCCTTTTAACAGTTTTGGGATTAGTTCTCGGAGCAGGACTCTCAACAGGTCTAGCCCTTTTCAAGGGGCCAGGAAAAGCGTCCCCGCTGCCTTGATCACTGCCACAAACCACACCCAATCTAGAAGAAGAGAAAGGATTAGCAATTGGCTGAATTGATTTGGACCCATTCCCTTCAGTTTAAGCTTCTCAGAAGCTACAGTACCGGCACGGGAGGAAAAAACCGGCACTGGGACATTGCTGGAGAAGCCTCCGTCTCAACCTTCTGCATCTCACCACCAGAGTCAGCGGAGACTGCATCCGGGACAATCACCAGCTTCGACATCGGTGGCACTTTCCGGCGGGCAACCTTAACCGGCGTCCTCCACTCGTCTACATCAGTAGCCGCCGCCCGCTGCTTGTCCTTAACCATCTGAGGCACAGAATCACAGCCGGAAGCAACAGGAATAGGCTTCGAAGTAGGCTTCTTCCTCATCTCCCTCATCGTTCCAGGGACATCCCGGCGATGACGAACAGCAGTCAGCCAGGATCCGAAAACAGGGGACGATGATTCACCCTCCTTGCTTGACCCAGCCGGCACAGAGCACGGACCCTCCAAGTGAAGCGATCCGCAGCTGGAGCAAAATCCTTCCAGAGATTCATAACAAACTGCTGCCAGAAGGGAAGATTGATGCCCTGAACACGGGTACCCGGCCGAAGAGAACGCCGGAGATCCACCCGCAAGCATACTCTGGCAAAACCTCCTCTGCTTTTGGCCAGAGTCGACGAATCAATACAATGGAAATGGCCAGCCGTCTCAGTGATCACCCTGAGGAAATCCTCCTTCCAAAATTCCAAAGGAAGGTTCGGTAATCGCAGCCAAATCAGGGCAAAGGGGGTGGCATCCGCAGTCGGAACGAACTCCGGCTTCCACCTTTCCATTGCGATAATCTGTCCATTGATGATCCATGGACGGTTCATCACCAGTTCAGCAGCCTTCGGGTCTTCGAAATGGAATATGTGGCATCGAAATGCCAGGCTAATAGGTTTGATTTCCCCCTGAATTCCGGCACGGCGAAACTCCCTAACATACGCCTCCGCTGGAACCCATTTCAGAAACGATCGAACAATGAGAGCTCGCGACTGCCACTCCACCATCTCAGACTTCAGTTCGTCCACCGGAACGCTGACCACCTCCGGAAACACTGATTCCAGTCTCGAGACTTCAGCCGGCGCCGAAGACGACGAAACCCAAAAGAACCCCGTCGTACTGGACTTCTGCCCAGCAACACGGACCCCCACATCCCCATCAGTCGCCATAGATGGCAAGGAGACAGCAGAGAGAAGATACTCCACAAGAGCCGCAGCCGGAGTCGAAGACGATCGCTGGAGATCAGCACAGACAAGGGCCGAGCACGAATCGCAAAGTAAACCAACAAACAGACGCCGGAGCCCTCACTCGCACGAACCTCAAAACAAAACATTGATTTACGTTTTAAAACTATGATAAAACTCATATAATTCATGTGATAAAGTTTAGTAAATAATATTATGGCATTTAATCCCTACAGAAAGGAAGTCTTTTCCGTGCCATATTTAACTCCTGTGGAGTTAATTTTCTTACACTATGAGGTTCCGGAACTAACAGTAACCTTCATACAAACTTTGATAAACTAGGTACACCTTCACAGGAAATTATCGGTTTATAACTTCTACATGTATATATTACATTTTATTTCATATAAAAATGTTTATGTAATGACATATTGTGACACAAAACAAGCACTTGATTCAGATTTTCATAAACATTAGTATGCAAACGAAATTTTCAAATTTATAAATCATATCTTTATGTCATAAATATTTTATTAAATATACTTAATATTTATCACATATATTAAATGTCATGTGCTTTCAAATCATAAGATCATAATTTAACAGATATATATTCAATATATAACACAATTTCAATAAACTTATGTAATCTAGATTTGTATGTAAATAAGAATGTAAATACTTATGAAAAATTAAAATTCTTTTAATGAGTTATAAACAATTGTAAAAATATTTTAATTATAATAAGGTTGCTTACATATTTCAATTAAAATTGATGGAAACTAATCCTCAAATTTTAATGCTCAAGGACTCCATTAACCTTCTAAATTATTCAACATTTATCTTCTAGAATATTGATTTGATATCAAAGATATCAATTGAACTCTATTTATAAAAAAAATTCTAAAGGCAAAAGATTTGCTACTTACTAATCTCCTAAAACCAATAGATTTCCTAATTCTACTAGGATATCAATTTCTTTAAGAAAACTAAATATATAAATATCTAATAAATATTCAAAAATATATTTTTAGCTCATAATAATCTTCTAACCTATCTAATATAGTTTTACAATATAAAATTTGGATAAAAATATCAAAAACTATCCTTATCATTATTATAAATGATATTTTCATAATTTCATACAAGTTCTCCAGCACTAATATATGTTCATAAAATTAATCTTAACTTTCTCAATTAAACTCTGATTTGAGTGATTCAAGATACGTTAGAAAACTAACTCAATACAAACATCATGGATATAGATTCAATCAAAAACTCTAATTACATAATTTTTTATAAAATTTTTTAACTCAATTCAAACAAATTAAAATTTTAAGTTTCTACGATATCAATAAACACATTAAACAAAAAAACAAATGTATCATAAATAGTCACCACAACCAAACTATATGGAAGCAAATTCAAGATGTCTAGTAACACTCTAAGAATAAAATATTAGAATAAAATATTAAAGCAAATTATTGTTCTTTTTAAGTTCAAGTAAGTTTGTCTTCTTCAAACTCATACGCTATCTTCCAAACTTTCCTTTATTTCAACTCTTAAAAGTATATTTAAAGTTATAAGTTGAATAACTTAAAAGAGAGAGCAAATTATTCAAATATTGCTCGAAAGGACTCTTCTTATTGAGCAAGAGGACATCCATTCTACCAAAGAGCCGATCTACCTAGAAGAACTCTATTTGATCCATAAGGATCATGGGCATAACACCAACGAATGCTCATACCTAAAAACAATATCAAGAACCTCATGTAAAGAGGAACCTTTTTAGATTTTTAGCTTGAAAAGCTGATGCACGATAAGTGCAAGTTGAGGAACCGTCCACCCAAAAAGTGAAGATCGAGGTTGGGTCAAGCATCATGTTCTCAAGAGAAGATCTAAAGGACTACTAGGTAAAGATAATCCTATCAAGCAATGACAGCTCAGTAGAAATCCTTTTCTAAGATGTCTTCCAAAGAATAGGCATTAGTGCTAATCAATTGAAACCAATAAAAGCTTCATTAATCAGCTACACAAGAGAACCCAACCGACCTGAAGGAGTAAAGGGCTTGCCGATCATCATAGGAAGAGAGCCCCATTGAGAGACCATCATGGTGAATTTTTTGGTCACAAGATACCCTCGGCCATAACATAATCCTAAGTCAGCTAAGTTTAAATGTTTTGAAGGCTATTATGTTGACCTATCATCTTTTAATGAAGTTTCCCACCAACTATGACATTAAAGAACTTAGGAAAGACCAAGTCATGGGCCAATGGTATTATGAGCAACTCTAAAGAGAAACACCATGTCAACTAAGATACTACCAATAGAAAGCTCGAACCTAAGGTAGTGTTTGATAGGAAAATGTTATCCATGGATAAGTGTAGGGGATAGAATTTATCCACTGGCTATCCCTAAGGATATCCCTTGGCTATCCCATTGATCATATCAAATGCAAAAAGGTAAATCCATGGGATAACCTTTTTTTACTCTTATTTGAAGGGATAACTAGCTATTCCTGCATTCTCTAGAATAAATTGAGGGATATCCCATGGTTAACCATGGTTAACCATGAATTATTCCTTTGGTTAACTTTATTCCCTGCTATCCCTTATAGTTATGGCTTTTGGGAATAAGAGGGGATATCCAGAGGATATCCCCTCTTATCCCCTATTTCAAACACTACCTAAGGGACAATCTCAAGGACTAGCGACTGGAGCTCATGGAAGACTTGGGCGCCATCTCACTAGGAGATAATCATACCAAAACAAATCAGGTTGGCTCCATTCTATCGGGAGAGGTTCAGGACTAAATTGTAAAGTTCCTATGGAAGAACTCTAACGTATTTGCAAGGTTGAATGGCAAGTTTAACCCTTAAAGCAAGGACTCATCCCACCCCACCCCCACTACAAAAAATACTGAAATAGCGACGCAAATTTAGCGACGCAATTATGCATCGCTAAATTGTGACCACTTTGCGACGCCTCTGTGATAACAAAATATTGCGACGCAATTAGCGACGCATTAGCGACTCAATTAATTAGAAACTCAAAAAAAATTAATTTTTTAATATTGCGATGCAAATAATGCATCGCAATATTTTTAAATTAATTTTTATTAAATATAAATATCGAAAAAAAATATTGCGATGCAACACAGTGCGTCGCAATATTTTTAAAAGAATTAAATATGTTAAATAGCGACGCATTAGCGACGCAATAAACCAGAAAATTAGAAAAATTATTTTTAATTTAGCGACACACCAATTGCATCGCAAATAATTTAAATAAAATTAAATTTTATAAAATTTAAATATCAAAAAAAAATATTGCGACGCAACACAGTGCGTCGCAATGTTTTTAAAAGAATTAAATATATTAAATAGCGACGCATTAGCGACGCAATAAATCAGAAAATTAAAAAAATTATTTTTAATTTAGCGACGCACCAATTGCGTCGCAAATAATTTAAATAAAATTAAATTTTTAAAGTAGAAATATTAGAAAAAAATATTGCGACGCAACTCAGTGCGTCGCAATGTTTTAAAAAAAATTAAATATTTTAAATAGCGACGCATTAGCGACGCAATAAACAAAAATTAGAAAAATTATTTTTTAATTTAGCAACGCAATAAATGCGTCGCAATTATTTTAAATAAAATTAAATTTTATAAATAAATATGAGAAAAAATAATTGCGATGTAACACAGTGCGTTGCAATATTTTTAAAAAATTAATTATGTTAAATAGAGACGCATTAGCGATGCAATAAACTAAAAAATTAATTAGGAAAATTATGTTTTAATATAGCGACGCACTTATTGCGTCGTAATTATTATAATTAAAATAAATTTTTATATAATATAATTATCATATTAAAAAATTACGATGCAACCCTTTACGTCGTAATTTATTTAAAAAAAATTAATTATGTTAAATAGCGATCGGTCCAAAATCGATCGTGACCGATCGGAATAAGGGCTTGGATCGATCGCAACCCTCGGATCGTCGCCGATCGGACCGATCGCCACGGTTCGAGATCGGTCGTGGCCGATCGGGATCAGGGCTTGGATCGATCGCAACCATCGGATCGTCAGCGATCTCGGACCGATCGTATCGGTCTGGAATTGGTCATGGCCGATCAGGATGAGGGCTTGGATCGATCGCAACCGTCGGATCATCGCCGATCGGACCGATCGCCACGGTCCAAGATCGGTCATGGCCGATCGGACCGATCGCCACGGTCCGAGATCGATCGTGGCCAATCGGGATCACGGCTTGGATCGATCGCAACCATCGGATTGTCGCCTATCGGATCGATCGCGACGGTCTAAGATCGTTGATCGCCGACCGGATCGATCAGGGCTTTGATCGATGGCAACCGTCGATCGACGCCGATCGGTGCGATCGCCACGGTCCAAGATCGGTCATGGACGATCGGGATCAGGGCTTGGATCGATCGCAACCGTCGGATCATCGCCGATCGGACCGATCGCCATGGTCCGAGATCAGTCGTGGCCGATCGGGATCAGGGCTTGGATCGATTGCAACCGTCGGATCGCCAGCGATCTTGGACCGATCGCAACGGTCCGGGATCGGTCATGGCCGATCGGGATCAGTGCTTGGATCGATCGCAACCGTCGGATCGTTGCCGATCGGACCGATTGCCACGGTCCAAGATTGGTCGTGGCCGATCGGGATCAGGGCTTCGATCGATCGCAACCGTCGGTTTGTTGCCGATCGGACCGATCGCCATGGTCCGAGATCAGTCGTGGCCGATCGGGATCAGGGCTTGGATCGATTGCAATCATCGGATCGCCAGCGATCTTCGACCGATCGCAACGGTCCGGGATCGGTCGTGGCCGATCGGGATTAGGGCTTGGATCGATCGCAACCGTCGGATCGTTGCCGATCGGACCGATCGCCACGGTCCGAGATCGGTCGTGGCCGATCGGGATCACGGCTTGGATCGATCACAACCGTCGGATCATCGCCGATCTCGGACGGATTGCAACGGTCCGAGATAGGTCGTGGCCGATCGGGATCACGGCTTGGATCGATCGTAACCGTCGATCGTCGTCGATCGGACCGATCGCCATGGTCCGAGATCGGTCGTGGCCGATCAGGATCACGGCTTGGATCGATTGCAACCGTCGGATTGTCGCCTATCGGATCGATCGCGACGGTCCGAGATCATTGATCGCCGACCGGGATGGATCAGGGCTTCGATCGATGGCAACCATCAGATCGACGCCGATCGGTGCAATCGCCACGGTCCGAGATCGGTCATGATGATCGGGATCAGGGCTTGGATCGATCGCAACCGTCGGATTATCGCCGATCGGACCGATCGCCACGGTCCGACATCAGTCGTGGCCGATCGTGATCAAGGCTTAGATCGATTGCAATCGTCGGATCGCCAGCGATCTTGGACCGATCGCAACGGTCCGGGATCGGTCGTGGCCGATCGGGATCAGGGCTTGGATCGATCGCAACCATCGGATCGTTGCCGATCGGACCGATTGCCACGGTCCGAGATCGGTCGTGGCCGATCGGGATCAGGGCTTCGATCGATCGCAACCGTCGGATCGTTGCCGATCGGACCGATCGCCACGGTCCGAGATCAGTCATGGCCGATCGGGATCAGGGCTTGGATCGATTGCAACCATCGGATCGCCAGCGATCTTGGACCGATCGCAACGGTCCGGGATCGGTCATGGCCGATCGGGATCATGGCTTGGATCGATCGCAACCGTCGGATCGTTGCCGATCGGACCGATCGCTACGGTCCGAGATCGGTCGTGGCCGATCGGGATCATGGCTTGGATCGATCGCAACCATCGGATCGTCACCGATCTCGGACGGATTGCAATGGTCCGAGATAGGTCGTGGCCGATCGGGATCACGGCTTGGATCGATCGCAACCGTCGGATCGTCGCCGATCGGACCGATCGCCACGGTCCGAGATCGGTCGTGGCCGTTCGGGATCATGGCTTGGATCGATCGCAACCGTCGGATCGTCGCCGATCTCGGACGGATTGCAACGGTTCGAGATAGGTCGTGGCCGATCGGGATCACGGCTTGGATCGATCGCAACCGTCGGATCGTCGCCGATCTCGGACGGATTGCAACGGTCTGAGATAGGTCGTGGCCGATCGAGATCACGGCTTGGATCGATCGCAACCGTCGGATCGTCGCCGATCGGACCGATCGCCACGGTCCGAGATCGGTCGTGGCCGATCGGGATCACGGCTTGGATCAATCGCAACCGTCGGATTGTCGCCTATCGGATCGATCGCGATGGTCCGAGATCGTTGATCGCCGACCGGGATTGATCAGGGCTTCGATCGATGGCAACCGTCGGATTGACGCCGATCGGTGCGATCGCCACGGTCCGAGATCGGTCATGGACGATCGGGATCAGGGCTTGGATCGATCGCAACCGTCGGATCATCGCCGATCGGACCGATCGCCACGGTCCGAGATCAGTCGTGGCCGATCGAAATCAGGGCTTGGATCGATCGCAACCGTCGGATCGTCGCCGATCGGACCGATTGCCACGGTCCGAGATCGGTCATGGCCGATTGGGATCATGGCTTTGATCAATCGCAATCGTCGGATCATCGCCGATCTCGGACGGATTGCAACGGTCCGAGATAGGTCATGGCCGATCGGGATCACGGCTTGGATCGATCGCAACCGTCGGATCGTCGCCGACTGGGATCGATCATGGCTTGGATCGATCGCAACGGATCACTTATAATTACTCAAAAAAAAAATTTATGAAAAAGTTTAAAAAAATATTATTGCGATGCCGTAGCGATGCATTTTAGCAGAAAAATTAAACAAATATTGCGATGCAATGTATGCGTCGCAATTATTTTTAGTAAAAATAATTTTTATCAGTATTAATAAATAAAAAAATATAATATTGCGACGCATAATTTACGTCGCAATATTTTTTAAATAAATATATCTAATTAAAAATATTAAAAAAATTATTGCGACGCAATAAGGCGTCGCAATTATTATCATAAATTATAAATATTATCATTAATAAATATTTAAAAAAATTTGCGATGCCGTAGCGACGCATTTTAGGAAAAAATTAAATAATATTGCAACGCAATGTATGCGTTGCAATTATTTTTAGTAAATATAATTTTTTTAGTTAATAAATATAAGAAATATAATATTGCGACGCATTAGTTGCATCGCAATATTTTTTAAATAAATATATGTAATTAAAAAGTTTATAAATAATTGCGACGTAATTTTTCGTCGCAATTATTAACATTAATTATAAATATTATCATTTATAAATATTAAAAAATTATTGCGACGCCGTAGCGATGCATTTTAGAAGAAAAAATAAACAAATATTGCGACGAAATATATGCGTCGCAATTATTTTAAGTAAATATGATTTTTATAAGTATTAATAAATAAAAAAAATATAATATTGCGACGCATATTTGCGTCGCAATGTTTTTAAAAGAAATATATCTAATTAAAAATTTAAAAATTATTGTGATGCAATTTTGCGTCGCAATTATTATCATAAATTATAAATATTATTATAACTATTTAAAAATTATTGCGACGCACTGCTTGTGTCGCAATTATTGTAATAAGTAATTATTTTAATAATTAAAAATATTAAAAAAATATTGCGACGCTTAGCGACGCAATTCCTAGAAAATAAAAATAAATTTCCCATCGGACATTGGCGCCAAGTTAGCGACGCATTAGCGACGCAATTATTTGAGTCGCTATTTTTTCATAAAATTATAATAAAACCAGATTAACGATGGATTAGCGATGCATTAATGCGTCACTAATACATAATAAATTAAAAAAAATATTGCGACCATATAGCAAAATTATTGCGTCGCTAATTACTTATATAAAAGCGGGTCTTCTCTTCTTCTTCTTCCCCGTCTTGACCTAGCCGCCGCCGTGCTCTAAAAATTTCCGGCTCCCACCTCGCTGCTCCGGCTCCTCCCTCTGGTGCTCCGGCTCCCCGGCGTTCTCCTCCGACTCCGGCATCTTCTCTCGACCAAGGTAAGCCGCCCCCCCCCCCCCCCCACCTTTTTTTCTTGTCCGGCCACGGCCGTGGCCGCGGTCGGACAAGGCGGCCACAGCCGCTGCCGTGGCCGGCAGTGGCCAGGCCACTGTCACAAAAAAAAAATAAAAAATTTCGTAACAGGGGGGGAACCCCCCCCCCCTTTTTTTCTTGTCCGGCCACGGCCGCTGCCATGGCCGTCTTCTCCGGCCACGGCCGCTGCCATGGCCGGCAGTGGCCTGGCCACGGTGGCAAGTTGATGCATGGCATATTCAAAACGCCTGCAACTCAAGAACGATCTAATCTGCGAGAAAAGAATTCGTCCAGGTTTGGTTCGAATCTTGACAAGAAAAGGGAAAAAATTTCGAATTTGATCACTCACAATCCGAAATTTAAAGGAAGAGCAATTGAATTTTCAATTCAATTGTTTTGAATCAGAAAAAAAAATTCATCTCCATTCAAGAAAAAAAAAAAAATCTAAAATAGCGTCTTTCTTCTCTGCCTTGACGGCCGCCCAAAACCAACCTAAATAAAAGAGATAAAACCCTAACATCATAAGTTTTGAAAAATTACAACTATGCCATTAAAAACGAAACAGGCCCAAAACTCCTATCAGACGAGCCCGGATGGCCAAAATCCACAGCAGCTCATCGCCAAAATGACGAATCAGAGTCCGTTTCCATGTGACCAGCCAAGTTTGGGCCCAGTCCGACACATGAAATTTCAAGCCCGTTTGTTCTGCAACCTCTTGGACCTTCGTAGATTATCTGGTGTGGTCTTCCCTGACGTGGCCTGCTGACTCTGGGATGCTGGTATAGGAACATCCAAGGACTGTTCGACTGACCCGAACTCTGGTCCGAACTAATGTCCTCATCACCAGGCCACTGTCACAAAAAAAAAAACTTTTCGTAAAAGGGGGGAGGGGAAAACCCCCCCCCCTTTTTTTCTTGTCCGGCCACGGCCGTGGCCGCGGCCGGACAAGGCGGCCACGGCCGCTGCCGTGGCCGGCAGTGGCCTGGCCACGGTGGCCAGGCCACTGTCACAAAAAAAAAAACATTTCGTAAAAGGGGGGGTGGGGGGGGGAACACCCCCCCCCCCCCGCCCCCGCCCCTTTTTTTCTTGTCCGGCCACGGCCGCGACCGGACAAGGCGGCCACGGCCGCTGCCGTGGCCGGCAGTGGCCAGGCCACTGTCACAAAAAAAAAAACATTTCGTAAAAGGGGGGGGGGAAACCCCCCCCCCGCCCCCCCCCTCCTTTTTTCTTGTCCGGCGTGGCCGCGCGCCGGACAAGGCGGCCACGGCCGCTGCCGTGGCCGTCTTCTCCGGCCACGGCATCTGCCGTGGCCGGCAGTGGCCTGGCCACGGTAGCCAGGCCACTGTCACAAAAAAAAAAAAAACATTTCGTAATTAGGGGGGGAACCCCCCCGCCGCCCCCCCTGGCTTGGCCTGGCCACGGCCACGGTGGCCAGGCCACTGTCACTAAAAAAAAAAAAAAAAATTTAATAGGGGTGGGGGGTGGGGAAACCCCCCCATTTTGTCTTGATTATGCAATAATATTTGTAATGCTAGATAGAAAGTCTTGTTGTATTATTATTTAATTTGCAAAATGTTTATGCAATAATTAATTTAAGCAGAATGTTTATGCAATAATATTTGTGCATTTGTACTTATTTACAATTGTTATGTCTTGATTATTTATATTCTGTTGCAAACTGAATGATGCATTAAATTATGTAATGCTAAATAAAAAGTCTTATTGTAATATTATTTAATTTCCAGCAACAAATTAGTAGTTTCAATGATTTACATTTTAGTCTTCACAAACATTTGTATTCGACACAATAATCTTAAAAAGTTAGTGATTACATGTATAATTCACAAGAAGTTAAGAATAACAAGCATAAGTTCGATTGTCTTCGAACTTCCATAATCACAGCAATTGCGGATGCAAATGTTCGGTTTCCTTCCGATGATAATGAAACTGATTCGCAATCCGATACGGCATCGGATGTTGAACCAACATTTCACGAAACAAATGACCGATTAAACATAGAGGTTTTTTAAAATTTAACTTTTTTTATAAGTGTTAAATTCTTACATAGTCAATCATTAATCGTAATTTAATTGTGTGAATCTTTAGTATTTTCAGTATGACGGGCAGAGGTAGATCTACCGACGACAGACGGAGTGAGCAGGGACGTAGCCCTGCTACATCAGATCACATGAGCATCGGAGATGGAGAGTTTGGATCTCCAGCAGTGGCAGCCTTCGATCTCTCCAGCAGTATTACCATCCAGCCGATCGGCACATACCTCCGAGAGTTCTTCCACCATCGGCCGCACTGTACTTCGACTTGATGCTCAGGGGATGTAAGTATATACTAATTAAAAATATATGTTTATGTTTTTAAGTCAATTACTTATAAACATGCATTTTTTTAACAGATTCATTGAGCAGCATCATGTATCCAGCCACATCAGCGCCGTATTTCAGAGGCGTGCAGATCCCAGTGGCTACGATTGGCGCCACGTATCTCCAGCCACGAGGGAGTTTTATTTTTCTGAGTTTCAGGTAAACTTATTAAATACAATTTATCAGTGATATAAAATTTCTTAAACTTAATAAATTCAGAAACTAACTGTTTATTTTAATGCAGAAAAAGTTTACGTGGGATCCTGCCAGCCATGATGCCATTAGGGCAGCATGGGAGGCTCTGACGGGACGCCGATACTCCGACATGCTTCATCGTTGGAGGTCATCGGGTCAGCGTCCTGCGCACGTGCCAGAGGGTATTTGGCACGAGTGGCAGCAGGCCTGGCAGTCCGATGGCTGGCGCAGGAGGTCCGCATCAGCCAGCACGAACCGCCGATCTGAGAAGGGCGGTCCTGGCACGGGTCTCTCCCCATACTTCGGGCTCCATTTCGATTCAGGAGCACAGACGGCGTATGGTAAGAAAACATAAATATTTTAATTACTATTTTAGTTATTTACAAATATTTGTATTAATATCTTTTTTTTGTTATAGTCTGAGCAGGAGGGCGGAGATCCTGGTGAGTTTCGTCTATTCAGGGCGACACACACCAGGAGGGACGGTTCCTGGGTCGACACGCGATCACGGGAGGTTGCGGTAAGAAATTAGATTTATGTAGTATCTGTTTAATTTCTAAAATTTTATTTCGAGAAATTTATTAACTCATTTATTGTTGATTTCATAATTTCAAGACACGAGTCGAGGAGCTTCGCTCCCAGGCATCGCAGGTCGACTCTACTGATGGGGAGACGCCCGTCGAACTCTCAGCAGATGAGAGTCGGCGTGTGTTTTTGGAGGCTGTTGGTGCCCAGCCACGAGACCGCAGGGTCTATGGTCTGGGCACTAGAGCTTCTACATATTTTCCCCATCAGGCCTCCAGCTCGCGAGTTTCTGGTGATCTTCCTCCCGAGCGTTTACACGACCTTCGCAGATCTATTGCAGAGGAGGTTCGCCAGGAGGTCGAGCAGGATTTCGAGGATCGTATGCGAGGCCGGGATTAGGAGATTGCAAACATGCGAGATGAGATGTATTATTTGTGGGATATGGTTAGCCGCTTGTCGCAGAGTTTTCAGCCTCCACAGCCTCCACGTGATCGCCCAGATTCTTGATGTATTTTTTTTTCTTTTTTTATGTTGTAAAAACTTCAAAATTTTAATATATGAATTATTTTTGAAAATTTATTATTGTTTGGATTGAGTGAAAAATGTTTCTATCAATATTTAGATTTAACGAAATTGTATTAACCGTTTTAATTTTTAATCTTTTATATTTTTTTAAAAATTTAATTTGCGACGCATTAGCGACTGAAATTACATCGCTAATATTTTCAAAATATTATTATTAAATATTGCGACGCAATGACCTGCATCGCAATAATTTAAAAATAAATTTAATAGCGACGCATTAGCGACTAAAATTGCGTCGCTATTATATCTAAAATATTTTTAATAAATATTGCGACGCAATGACCTTGCGTCGCAATATTTTAAAAAAAATTTATTTGCGATGCATTAGCGACTCAAATTGCATCGCTATTATACCAAAAATATTATTATTAAATATTGCGATGCAGCTAGATGCGTCGCAATATTGCGACGCAATTTAGTGCATCGCAATATTTAATAATAATTTTAAATATTAAAAATTAATTTTAAATTTAGCGACGCATTTTGATGCATCGCAATATTGCGACGCAATGTTGCATCGCAGAGCGTCGCAATATTGCGACGCAATTGCGATAAATGGGTATTGCGACGGACATCTGAGCGACGCCGTCATTGCGTCGCTATTGCATCGCAATAGCATGTTTAGCGACGCAATTGCGACGCATTTGGGCGTCGCAATATTTTATTTTTCTTGTAGTACCCATTTACGAAGGAGATTCTCTACCTTTTGTAGGAAAGAGGATAGAAACAGAAATTATTTTTGTCTCCACTGATAGATAGGGTGGAAAAAGGATCAAGCATATCCCCACCATACCTTATTCTTACCCTATTGGCTCTGTTTCCAAGTACTATATTACCTTATATTTAGATGATATTTAGTTTTTAGTTTTGAAAAATGAGCAAGGAGCACCGTACCGACGCCCGACACTATGAATAAGTGTGGATAAAGAAGTTAGTCCATAATAGTCAGATTAAAGTAGTAACTTGGAACATAAGAATACTAACAGGTAAAGCAATGAAGATAATTGATACTATAATTAGGAGAAAAATAAATATAATATACTTACAAAAGACTAAATAAGTAGGTAAAAGATCTAGAAAAATAGAGAATATAAGATATAAATTATATTATATTGAAATATATAAAAATAAAATAGAATAGAAATAATTGTAGACAAAAATTTTAAGGAATGTATTGTTAAAGTAACTATAAAAGAAGACCGAATTATATTACTAAAATTTATAATTAAAAATAATATAATTAACATAATTAATGCGTATCCACTACAAGTAGGATTAGATCAACAAACTAAGGCATAATTTTGAGAAGAGATATATGAAGTAATGCAAGAAATACCACAACAAGAAAAAATATATATAGAAAAAGATTTTAATGGATATGTTGGTAAACGAAGGGATATATGAAATAATATATGGAGGATATGGATTTGGAGATAGGAATAAAGTCGGCGTGAGCTTATTAGATTTTGCAGTGGCGTATGATGTAATAATAGCAAACACTTATTTTAAAAAGAGAAATAAATATTTAATAACATTTAAAAGTGAATCTAATAAAAGTCAAATAGACTTTTTCTTAACTAGAAAGGTGAATAAATAATATACAAAAATTGTTAAGTTATTCTAGAAGAAAGTTTAACTTCACAACATAGAATAATGGTAGCAGACATATGGATAAAAATAAATTTAGAGTAAAACATAAAAACTATTAATTCAAAATTAAATGATGAAATTTGATAGAAGAAAAACTAGAATTATTTAAAGGAAAGTTAGTAAGAGAAATGACTATGAATATAGATAATGATCCCAACTTAATGCGAAAAAAAAAGCAACTAAATGTATAAAAAACATAGCAAAAAAGTTTTAGGAAAATCAAAATGAGTAGGATTATTAGGAAAGAAAACTTAATGATGGAACGAAAAAGTTCAAGCTGCCATCAAACTTAAAAGGATAAACTATAAAATTTGGCAAGAGGCTAGATATAGAGATGCAAAGAAAAAAGTTAAAAAGCGGTAAATAATGCCAAACTTAAAGACTATGATGATTTATATAATCGACTAGATATAAAAGAAAGTGAAAAAACTATATATAAACTAGCAAAACTAAAAGAAAAAAAATAAAAGATCTTGACTATATTAAATGTATTAGAGATGAAGATGAAAGAGTCTTAGCAAAAGAAAAAGAAATAAAAGAATGATAAAAAGTTATTTTAAAAATTTATTAATTAAAAATAATTTAGTAAATTTAAGGGTAGAAGGATGTGATAACCTAAGAGTAAGAAATGAAAATAATTTTTTTTGTATATTTAGCATGCTTGAGATTAAAAAGGCTTTGAGTAAAATAAAAAATTCAAAGGCATTAAAGCCAGATGTGATCCTATTGAGGTTTAAAAAGCCTTAGGAGAAATTGAAATAATGTGGTTAACCAATTTATTTAACAGGATTGTAGCAACTAAAAGAATACCAGATAATTGAAGAAAAGTATATTAATACCTATATACAAAAATAAAGAAGATATTCAAAACTATGCAAATTATAGAGGGATTAAGCTGATGATTCATACAATGAAATTATGAAAGAGAGTAATAAAAAATCAAATAAGAGCTAAAACTTTGGTGTCAAATAATTAATTTGGATGTATGCTTGGAAGATTGACCATAGAAGCTATTTATTTATTAAGAAGATTGATGGAGAGGTATAGAAAAAAGAAAAAGATCTTCATATGGTCTTTATGATTTAGAGAAAGCATATGATAGAGTACCTAGAATAATAATATGATGGGTTTAAAAAAAAAGAAGTTATCAAAAGGTAAATAGAATTGATAAAAGATATACATGATAGAGCAATAACTATTGTTAAAATAATAATAGAAAAAATTAGTGAGTTTTCAATTACCATACGTTTACATCAAGGATATGCCTTAAGTCCCTATCTTTTTGTATTAGTTATGAATGAATTAACCAAATATATTTACAATAATATTTTATGGTGTTTGTTATTTACAGACGATATAGTGTTAATTGATGAAACTAAATATGAAGTAAATGCTAAGCTAGAATTTGAAGGGATGCTTTAAAATCTAAAGGTTTTAAGATTAGTAGAACTAAAACTGAATACATAAAATGTAATTTTAGTGGAAGTAGAAATACAAATGAAGAAACAGTGAAAATTGAAAGCCAAAAGATACCAAGGAGTAAAAATTTAAGTATTTGGGATCAATTATCCAGCAAAAAGATGAAATAGGTAAAGATATGAATCATAGAGTTAAAGCAGAATGGATTAAGTGAAGGAGTGCTTCGGGAATATTGTATGATCAATGCATCCCATTAAAATAAAAAAAAAATTATATAAAATCGCTATTAGGCCAGCTATGCTATATGGAACAAAGTGTTAAAAATATTGAAACAACATGTGAATAAATTAAGTGTAACAAAAATATGCATATTAAGATGGATATGTGGTAAAACTTTAAATGATAGAATTAGAAATAAACATATAAGAGAAATGATAGGAGCTACCCTAATTGAAGATAAAATGAGAGAAAATCAATTATGGTGGTTTGGACATACACAACGAAACCCTTTATATGCTCCAATTAGAAAGAGTGATCTTTTAACAATCCATGGTAAGAATAGAGGTAGAGGTAAACCTAAACTAACATAAACAAAAAATAATTAAAAAAGATATAACTATTTATAATTTGAATGTCGACTTAGTCCTGAATAGAGCATGTGAAGGAAGCAAATTCATGTAGCCCACCATGTAGTTGGAAAAAGGCTTAGATGAGTTGAGTTGAGTTTAATTTAAACTTTTAATTATTTTAATGATAAGTATAAATTTAAGAGATAAATGTTAAATTTATTAATATGCTTAGTAAGAAAAAATAACTACATTTTAATTTTATATTTTTTATTAAAAATTTAAATAGGTCATTTGGGGTGGATGAGGCAGAGAAGGAGATTTATTATTTCGCATGAGACTGGAATGGGGATAAATAAAATACTCTTTTATAGGGATGGGGTAGAAATAAGGATTATTTTCTTTGATGGGGATGAGAATCAAGATTGAGATCTCAACCCCGCCCTGCCCTATTACTATCTCCAATATGTTAGGCATTGATCATAATATTATCATCCATTGGCTCAATATGGACCTAATAAGTTACAAATCAATCTGTTAGAAGACAAGGAACTTCACTGTTGTTCAGCAATGAACTATTAACGAAGAAATGGATAAACTATTGAAAACCAAATTCATTAAAAAAAACTCATTACCCTAACTAGCTTGCCAACGTAGTAATGAATAAAGTTAGGAGAAAGTGATAAATATGCATTAACTTTATCGACCTCAATAAAACCTGCTTGAAGGATAATCATTCAAGATGGATCAACTCCTTGATGCAACTCCCAAACATGAGCTACTTAGCTCCATGAATACCTTGTCTAATTATAATTAGATAAAGATGCATCCGCCAAATAAAGAGAAGACTATCTTCTTCATAGAAAGAGGGCTCTATTACTATGAAGTTTGTTGGCCCAGATGGCAACCCAAGAGGGGGGGGGGTGAATTGGGTTCTTAAAAATTTAAGACTTTTTAGAAGATTTAAACTGATTTGCTCAAGATGTGCAAGTGAGTGAAATTAACTAATAAGTAATGCACAAGCAATTAATAAAGAGAGATAGAGATAGAGAAAATAAGGCACGGCAAACACAAGATAATTTTATAGTGGTTCGGCGCAACCAGCACCTACGTCCACTCCCAAGATTCACTTGGGTCCACACTATAATCTCTCTAGATTACAGCCGAGTTGTTTTCCAAGCTCACAACTCAAACTTGTTGTTTTCCGGGCGCACAACGAACCCAGCTGGTTTTAACTCGGGCTTACCAGCACAAAACCCTACACGTTGTTTTTTTCGGGCTCACAACTAACCCAACACAAGCACTCCGGCTTGTAACGAGGTATACCAACCTCCACTGATTCAATCCACTGATTGAATCAGCAAACAATAGAATAGAAGTGTTTGAACAATGTGCTCCCCTTGAGCAAATATACAAATGAAGTACAAAATAATAAAGGTTAGAAAAGCCTGATAGTATTGCAGATGGTAGTGCTTGGGCTTTCTTCCTTCTTCTCTTTAACTCCTCTAGAAGTGTTGAATCACGCCTCAGCAAGATTCTTGACCGTTGAAGATTTGGAGTTGAGATGAAGCTTTTTCTCCTTTTGAAAATCCTCCGATTTGACCTTTGAAATGCTTGGATTTTCTTTGACTCTTGTGGATTGATGAAAGGAGCAGACGAAACTTCCTCTTGGATTTCTCTCCTTTTGAATCACTCTCCTTTGAGCTAAATGATTTTTCCAATATGCTCTGTTTTTCCCTCTTTTCAAAGATATTCTTTTCTCTCTTTTTGATTTTCTCTGGGTTGTTTTGATTTGAAAAAAGCTCCTCTATTTATAGAATCTGCAAAAATATATCCGTTAGAGACAAGGAAAAATAGCCGTTATTTAAAAATCTTACCGTTGGGGCTGATGTGTCATCGTTAAGAATCGCGCCCAGATTTGCGGAGTCGACTCATGCTTTTCCCGAGTCGGCTCGAGCTCATCTTACCAAAAATAGAAATGATTAAAAAGGTTAGGGGTCGACTCGCGAAATAAAGTGTCGACTCCTGATAGTCGGGAGTCGACTCGTGAAAGGCTTGGGGTCGACTCGAGAGTGCTCAGAAAAATACTCTTCTGGTGTCTGAGCGGAGTCGACTCGCACAGTCCAGGAGTCGGCTCGCAGAATCAGGGGTCGACTCGACAATTTCATGGGTCGACTCGACACAGATGCACATTTCTGTACACTGAGCGGAGTCGACTCTGAAACTCAGGAGTCGGCTCCGGAACGTATCAAAAATCAGAAACTTTTCTGATTGACATTAAAATCGTTCCAGATTCATTTTAATTCTTTGTTTTGACATGAAATAAATAGAATTAACCTTTAGATGATTCATGAACTAATCCATAAACTTTTTGAATAAAACATGAATTATAACATTTCTTTTCGAAAGTTTGAATATTGAGCTTAAAGTCACTTTCAAAATTGATTAAAGTTAAACTTGAGCATTCTCATTGATTGTTCAAAATAAATTTGTTGCTTCATTTTCATAAATTCATTACATCCTTTAATAAACTCAATGGCTTTTAGTAATCATCAAAATCAAAAGGATTGGATCATATAATTTTTCTATAATCTTTCAACAATCTCCCCCTTTTTGATGATGACAAAAATATTGAGTTTGTTCATGATTGATTAGTGAATTTATTTTGTTTTCATAGTTAGGCTTAGGCTCCCCCTTAATGAGGTAGCTCCCCCTATGAAACTTAATTAATTATCTCATTTTATCACAATCATAGACAATCATAGAACTATAAAATTCTCCCCCTTTTTTGTTATCAACAAAAAGATAGAGAATCACAAACATTCATTCAATTTCATTGAAATAAGGAAATAGAGAATTCATTTCATTTAAAAGTCTAATACATCAAAATGTTCAGTACATTGATTTCATAAAGAAAGCATAAAAACTTCAGTACAAAACAAGGATTGAAACTCTAGTAACTCAAAAATGAGTTCTTACAATTCTAGTTAGATGATCAACTATATTTTTCATTCCTTCAGATTGAATTTTTACATAGTCCTTGAGTTTTCATCAACAAAGGTGCACGCACTCTGAATTTTGTCTTGAAGCTCTGCGTTGCACTTGGCATATGTCTCTCCATCTCCACATATATCCTTAAGTTCTTCAAAATATTCTTGAGATCACCACTTAAGGATGCCGATGAAGATCCGAGAGTGGACTCAATCTTTGTGATACGATCATCAAGAGAATAAAGTGTCTCTTTCAAATGCATAAATTTATTCTCAAATTCAGTTTTAAGCTTATCAGATTGATCTTCAAGTAAGGCTTTGAGTTGCAAAATTGTTGATCTGAAAAACTAGCAGAAGATGAAGTCTGAACAAAAGTTGGAGCTGGGGCTGGAGCAGAGGCAGAAACCAAAGGGCTCGGAGGTGCAGGCGAAGGATGTCTAACAGAGGGTCCTGCAGCCTCAGTATCTGTAGCTCTATCTTCTGTCACTCCTTTCCTTTCCCATTTACCATTCTTTTTGACAAATCCGATGAATTGTTGCCAACTATAAAAATCAGTGTGTCTTAAATTTTTCATAGGTTCATTATCAGAAATCACACACCCTGGCTTCGAAAATCAAAGTAAGATCATCCCATAAGGCAGACTCGATTTCCTTTTCCCTCCACAATCTGCTATGTACCACAGAATCATGCTGGGAAGATTGATAGGCTTGCCTGTCACTATGGCATCCATTACAAAGACATCTCTCAGAAACATAGTCAAATCTACCAGTTTTAGGAAAGAGAATCCTACTGCAGATATTGTGTAGCAATCTCAACTCTAAAGAAAGCTGATTAGCAAATACCTCTTCAAATCCAACCACTTTCTGTTTAATAATCTGGATAAAGCTGGGGCGCGGTCATCAGAAGAAAAGTGAGGTCCAGACAAGGGTAATTCCAATAATCTAGATAAGATTCAGCTGTCACAGATAGTCTTACTCCTCTCACATTGCTAATAAGCCCATGGTCTCCTCTAGACAAATTCTTGTAAAATTCTTTAACTAATGAGGGATAAGTCGGGCACTCAAGAGAACAAACTTTCTCCCAACCCATTTCGATTAACTGTCTCCCAACTAGAAAACCCTCATTCTCAAACAATTCAAAATCCACCTTCCTACCAGTAGTAATGATCCTATCTGCTAGACGATCTACCTGGGAGGACGTGGCAGCAGGAGCAGCAGTTGGGTAGAAGCAGATGAGTGGAGTCGCTTGGAGAAGGTTCTCGCACGGGACGCTTCACCGTCTTCTTCACGGAGCGTTTCCGCTTGATGCCACCCGCCACTACGCTAGATCCTCTAGTTTTAGGTGCCATTTGATGATTGGAGGTGATAATCAGGGATTTGGAGTTTGGAAGATTTGGAGAGAGCGTGGAGAGAGTATTTTACGATTGGGGTCGAATAGAATGAGCGACGAGTCGACTCTGCCCTAGAAAAATCAATTTGGGACCACCTCGAGTCGGCTCGCGCAAACCCGGGTGTCGACTCGGCACAGACACAGATCCCGACATGAGTCGACTCGCGCCAGAGAGGGGTCGACTCCTGAGTTTCAGCAGAAACTCGAGTCGACTCCGATACTCTCGAGTCGGCTCCGAGACCATTTCAGACCAAAATCATGAAATTTCTGAAATGTCCGGAAAATGATCATAAAAATTGATAAAAATCATTGGATATGAGTGAATCAATTAGATATGAATTCTAGATAAGATTTCCTTAAGATTGAGGATTTGAAAGAATCTTAGATAAAATTTCCTTAGGGGTTTCAAATTCATTCAAAGGATCACAAATTCCTAACTCTCCTCTAAGATAACAAATCTCTCTTCATTTAAAGGTTTAGTGAATATGTCAGCTAATTGTTCTTCAGTGTTAACATAATCAAGACAAATTTCATTATTAGCTACATGTTCTCTTATAAAATGATATCTAATTTCTATGTGTTTAGTTCTTGAATGTTGAATTGGATTTTTAGTTAGATTAATTGCGCTAGTGTTATCACATCTTATGGGTGTTTATCAAGTGTGATACCATAGTCTTCAAGTTGTCGCTTAATCCATAGGATTTGCGCACAGCAACTTCCAGCTGCTACATATTCAGCTTCAGTAGTTGATAATGCAACTGAATTTTGCTTTTTGCTAAACCATGTGATTAAGTTACTTCCTAAGAAATGGCATGCACCACTTGTGCTTTTTCTATCTAATTTACATCCAGCATAATCAGAATCTGAATATGCAATTAGATTTAATGTGGAGTCTCTAGAATACCATAAACCTACATTTTTTGTTCCATTACATATCTTAGTATTCTTTTAACAGCTATTAAATGTGATTCTTTAGGTTCAGATTGAAATCTAGCACATAAACATACTGAAAACATAATGTCTGGTCTACTTGCTGTTAAATAAAGAAGGGATCCGATTATACCTCGATAATACTTTTGGTCAACCTTTTTACCTTCTTCATCTTTGTCCAGCTTGCATGAAGGACTCATTGGAGTTCCGAGGGGTTTCATTGTTTCCATACCAAACTTTTTGAGTAGTTCTCTTGTGTATTTGGTTTGGTTGATAAAGATTCCCTCTTTGCTTTGTTTGATCTGGAGTCCAAGGAAGAAGTTGAGTTCTCCCATCATGCTCATCTCGAATTCTCCCTGCATCAACTTTGCAAATTCTTGACAAAGAGAATCGTTAGTAGCACCAAAAATAATGTCATCTACGTATATTTGTACTACAAGTAAATCTTTACCTTTTCTTTTCAAAAACAAAGTTTTATCAACATTTCCTCTTGTAAAATCATTTTCTATTAAGAATTTACTTAACCTATCATACCAAGCTCTAGGTGCTTGTTTCAAACCATATAAAGCTTTGTGCAATTTAAAAACGTGATTTGAAAATTCGTGATCTTCAAAACCTGGTGGTTGTTCTACATAAACTTCTTCATTATAAATCCATTTAAAAATGCGCTTTTTACATCCATTTGAAATAAGTTAAATTCATATGACATGCAAATGCAAGTAATAGCCTAATGGCTTCTAATCTAGCTACAGGTGCAAAGGTTTCATCAAAATCAATACCTTCCTCTTGATTATATCCTTTAGCAACCAATCTAGCTTTGTTTCTAATTACAATGCCATTTTCATCTAGTTTATTTCTAAAAACCCATTTTGATCCTATTACTGAATGATTTTTAGGTCTTTCAACTAAAGTCCAAACATTATTTCTTGTAAATTGATTTAGTTCTTCTTGCATTGCTAACATCCAATTATTATCTTTTTCAGCTTCTTCAAGTTTTAGGTTCATTTGCGATACAAATGCAAGATGATTACTAATATTTCTCATGTATGATCTAGTCCTTATTCCTTGAGATGGATCGCCTATAATCAATTCCTTAGGATGACTATGAGCATATCTCCAGTCTCTTGGAAGATCTACATCATTATGATCAATATTGACATCATCGTCCTTATGTGAATCATCATCTTTAGCTTCTTGCTCATGATCAGAAGATACTTCAATATTAAGTTTTTCAAGATCTTTTTCAATTATGTTTGTATCTTCCTCATCATCAATCTTTTCAGAACTAGTTGCTAAAGATCATCAAAACTACATGAATGGATTCTTCAACTACTAAGGTTTTCTTGTTAAAGACTCTATAAGCTTTACTAGTTGTTGAATATCCTAAAAAATTCCTTCATCAGATTTAGCATCAAATTTTCCTAAATTGTTTTTACCATTATTATGAATGAAACATTTACATCCAAATGCATGAAAGTATTTTATATTTGGTTTTCTTTCATTCCATAATTCATAAGGTGTTTTCTTTAATATTGGTCTTATTAAGGCTCTATTTAAGATGTAACATGCTGTGTTAATTGCTTCCGCCCAAAAATACTTTGGTAAGTTGCTTTCGCATAGCATGGTACGGGCCATGTCTTCTAGAGTCCTATTTTTCTTTCAACTACACCATTTTGCTGTGGAGTCCTAGGGGCTGAAAAATTATGATTAATTCCATTTTCAGAACAAAAACTTTCAAATAAGTGATTTTCAAATTCTGTTCCATGATCACTTCTTAGAGATACTATAGTAGTGTTTTTCTCATTTGTGACTTTCTTGAAGAATTTCAGGAATATCGAGAAAGTCTCATCTTTGTGAGCTAAAAACATTACCCAAGTATATCTAGAATAATCATCTACAATCACTAGACCATATTTCTTTCCTCCTAGACTTGTGGTTCTAGTTGGTCCGAAAAGATCCATGTGAAGTAGCTCTAGTGCCCTAGAAGTTGAAACAATGTTTTTAGATTTAAAAGAACTTCTAGTTTGTTTTCCAAATTGACATGCATCACATATTTTATTATTTTCAAAATCTAGTTTAGGTAATCCTTTAACTAAATCCATTTTAATTAGTTTTGAAATAAGGTGTGTGCTTGCATGACCTAATCTACGATGCCACAACCAACTAATTTCATTTATGTTAGCATTGTCAGCAATTAAGCAATGATCACTCAAAGATAATTTTTCTAGATCAACTAAGTAAACATTGCCATGTCTATAACCAGTAAATACAATGCTATCATCAATAGAATTAGTTACAGTGCATAAGAAGATTTAAATGAAACATTAAAGTTTTTATCACATAATTGACTTATACTATTAGATTATGCTTCAAACCATCAACATAAAGTACATTATCAATAAATAGATGGAGTTATGCGACTTTACCAAGGCCCATAATTTGACCTTTACCGTTATCGCCAAACGTCACAACTCCACCTTTCTTTTCTTCTAGGGTGATGAATTCATCTTTGTCACCCGTCATATGTCTTGAGCAGCCACTATCAAGGTACCACTTTTTCTTTGATCTTTTGGCTACAAGACATTCCTGCAATATAATCAAACTTTATGTTTAGGTACCCAAGCTTTCTTGGGTCCTTCATGGTTAGCAACAAAAATTGTTCCTTTCGGAACCCATATTTTCTTAGCTTTAACATTTAACTTGTTGTTATTATTTAACGTTTTGCATTCAAATGATTTATGACCTTTTTCATTACATTTGAAACAAGTTATATTACTTTGGTTGGCTTTTATAAAAATATTCTTTAAAGATTTTTGTTTCCTTAATGTGTTATATCCTAAACCTGCTTTGTCAAAAACAGCTTTTTGACTATCTAGGATCATGTTAGTTTAGTTGAACTTAAAGTGAATTTCTCAACAATGTCTTTATATTTTTTAACATCTTTCTTAAGAGAGTCATTTTCTTTAACTTGCTGTTCTTTTTCTAAAGCTAAAGTTTTTAGTTGATCTTTTAAATCTTTGTTGAGTTTTTAGTTTCAGATTTTAACAAATCTATTTCTTGATTAAGATTATCTCTTTCTTTGCTATTTCTTCTTTTTCATTAGTTAAGTTCTTAACTTCTAAAGCTAATTCATTTTTACTTTTAGCTAAGCTAATGTTGTCATTTTTCAAAAACTTATACTTCTTTTTCAATGATTTAAAATCAATCATAAGTTCATTGAAAGCCTCAAACATTTCATCAAATGTAAATTCATCATCGGGGTTTCGGTACTTACCTCATTGTCGTTGTCGTCGTCGTTGGCCATGAAGCAGACATTAGCAACTTCTTTTTGTTCTTCTTCTTCGGAAGAAGACTCTTCACTATCAGTCCAAGTTGCCATGTAGGCCTTTTTCTTTTTCTTGTAGGCCTTCTTAAGTAAAGGACAGTCATATCTAAAATGCCCTGGTTTTTTACATTCATAGCATACTAAGGGCTCTTTCTCTTTGTCCTTTTCCTTTTCTTATCCTTTTCTTTTTCTCCTTCCATTTTTGAAACAAATCTCTTTTTGGAAGGGCCTCCTTCTTTGCATAAATTTCTTGAACTTCCTTGCAAGGAGGGCTGACTCATCATCATCATCCTCTTCATCATCGCTGCTGCTTATTTCCTTTTCTGCAGCTTTGAGGGCGATGGTCTTCTTCTTTCTTGACTCATCCTCATTGACATGTTGTTTGACTTGAAGCTCATGAGTCATCAGCGAACCAAGAAGCTCTTCCAATGGTAGGATGTTCAGATCTTTGGCTTCTTGTATGGCGGTGACCTTGGCTTCCCAAGTCCGTGGAAGTGACCTAAGATTTTGCGAACAAGCTCAGAATTAGTATAAACTTTTCCAAGACTTTTCAAACCATTCACAATATCAGTAAATCTAGTGAACATGCATGTGATGGTTTCATTTGTTCCATAGTAAATAATTCATATTTATGAACCAAAATATTTATCTTTGATTCTTTTACTTGGTTTGTTCCTTCATGAGTAATTTCCAACCTATCCCAAATTTCTTTTGCGGAATTACAAGTTGAGATTCGGTTGAATTCATTTGAGTCTAAGGAACAATATAAAATATTAATGGCCTTAGCATTTAGTTGTGCCATTCTCCTATCATTATCATTCCAATCCCTTTCGGGTTTAGGAACAATAGTGCCATCAATAAGGTGTGTGGGTGTACTAGGTCCATTTATTACTCCCCACAATTCATAGTCCGAAGCTTGAATGAATATTCTCATTCTAGCTTTCCAATATGAATAGTTGGTTCCATTAAATAAAGGAGGTCGATTCGTAGAATGACCTTCAGCAAAACTTGAACCAATTTGTGTTGCCATATGGATCTTTAGCCCTTGATCGTGAGATCAAATTCTAAATGAGCACTTGCTCTGATACCAATTGTTGGCCCAGATGGCAACCCAAGAGGGGGGGTGAATTGGGTTCTTAAAAATTTAAGACTTTTTAGAAGATTTAAACTGATTAGCTCAAGATGTGCAAGTGAGTGAAATTAACTAATAAGCAATGCACAAGCAATTAATAAAGAGAGATAGAGATAGAGAAAATAAGGCACGGCAAACACAAGACAATTTTATAGTGGTTCGGCGCAACCAGCACCTACGTCCACTCCCAAGATTCACTTGGGTCCACACTATAATCTCTCTAGATTACAGCCGAGTTGTTTTCCAAGCTCACAACTCAAACTTGTTGTTTTCACGGGCACAACGAACCCAGCTGGTTTTAACTCGGGCTTACCAGCACAAAACCCTACACGTTGTTTTTGGGCTCACAACTAACCCAACACAAGCACTCCGGCTTGTAACGAGGTATACCAACCTCCACTGATTCAATCCACTGATTGAATCAGCAAACAATAGAATAGAAGTGTTTGAACAATAATGTGCTCCCCTTGAGCAAATATACAAATGAAGTACAAAATAATAAGGTTAGAAAAGCCTGATAGAATTGCAGATGGTAGTGCTTGGGCTTTCTTCCTTCTTCTCTTTAACTCCTCTAGAAGTGTTGAATCACGCCTCAGCAAGATTCTTGACCGTTGAAGATTTTGGAGTTGAGATGAAGCTTTTTCTCCTTTTGAAAATCCTCCGATTTGACCTTTGAAACGCTTGGATTTTCTTTGACTGTGGATTGATGGAAGGAGCAGACGAAACTTCTCTTGGATTTCTCTCCTTTTGAATCACTCTCCTTTGAGCTAAATGATTTTTCCAATATGCTCTGTTTTTCCCTCTTTTCAAATGATACTTTTCTCTCTTTTTGATTTTCTCTGGGTTGTTTTGATTTGAAAAAAGCTCCTCTATTTATAGAATCTGCAAAAATATATCCGTTAGAGACAAGAAAAATAGCCGTTATTTAAAAATCTTACCGTTGGGGCTGATGTGTCATCGTTAAGAATCGCGCCCAGATTTCGCGGAGTCGACTCATGCTTTTCCGAGTCGGCTCGAGCTCATCTTACCAAAAATAGAAATGATTAAAAAGGTTAGGGGTCGACTCGCCGGAAATAAAGTGTCGACTCCTGATAGTCGGGAGTCGACTCGTGAAAGGCTTGGGGTCGACTCGAGAGATGCTCAGAAAAATACTCTTCTGGTGTCTGAGCGGAGTCGACTCGCACAGTCCAGGAGTCGGCTCGCAGAATCAGGGGTCGACTCGACAATTTCATGGGTCGACTCGACACAGATGCACATTTCTGTACACTGAGCGGAGTCGACTCTGAAACTCAGGAGTCGGCTCCGGAACGTATCAAAAATCAGAAACTTTTCTGATTGACATTAAAATCGTTCCAGATTCATTTTAATTCTTTGTTTTGACATGAAATAATAGAATTAACCTTTAGAGTGATTCATGAACTAATCCATAAACTTTTTGAATAAAACATGAATTATAACATTTCTTTTCGAAAGTTTGAATATTGAGCTTAAAGTCACTTTCAAAATTGATTAAAGTTAAACTTGAGCATTCTCATTGATTGTTCAAAATAAATTTGTTGCTTCATTTTCATAAATTCATTACATCCTTTAATAAACTCAATGGCTTTTAGTAATCATCAAAATCAAAAGGATTGGATCATATAATTTTTCTATAATCTTTCAACAAAGTTATATTTGGGTTGAAGAACATCAAATCAATCTATCAGAGATTGGTCAATCAAATTTTTTAAGATTGCTTGACAAAAGCATAGAGGACTATATAGATAACATGCAAGTCAAAAGTATCAATGCATCAAGGCCTATCAACATGTGGCTTAGAGGATGCCTTCCAATAGCTGAGACATTATTGGATGAAGCTCAGCAAAAGCAAGTGTGCCTTTAGTGTGACCTTGAAAAAATTCTTATAATGAGTCGACTGAGAATAGAGGCCAATCTGAAGAAAATATAAGCCATTTTGAACATGACACCCCCTAGATCAATGAAGAAGATCCAACATCTTACAAGTTGAATAGTAGTTCTGAGTCAATTTATCTCTATATTAGTTGTGAGGTATCTATCCTTCTTTAAAGCTCTACACAATATCGGTGACTTCTAATGGATCAAGAAAAAATCCTTCAAAGACTTAAAAAGGCACTTTAGCTTTTTGCTGTCTAATTTATAAGGAGAAGAGCTCTTTCTTTACTTGATTACCGTTGAAGTAGTGATCAACTTGGCCCTAGTCTAAGATAACCAATAGGTTGAAAAAGTTGTCTATATCTTTAGCCATCTCAGTCCAAAAGTTAAGGCCCCCTATTTTCAAGCTCACATGATGATGGTGTTAACTGACCAACCTTTGAGGAAAACTCTTTATAAACCAAAAACTTCAGAACAACTACTCAAGTAATCGATTGAGCTGAATAAGTTTAACATCCAATATTTTCAAGCAGTTGCCTGGGCCTACTTCAGCATTGGAGTCTCGCTCAACTTCAGTAATGAAGGGTCCTAAAGAAATTGTCCAAATCTTTTTCACTTTCCTTTCTTGTAGGAGCCCATCCACAAAATGGGCAAAAATACTGTACCATTCAAGCTACCATCCTTCTCGTTCATTGCCATTCTTGCCATTCGCGCTAATTTTCAACACCAACACTAAGGTTTCTTGTCTTGAATTGAAAGAGGTTAGGGCTTTAGGAAGTGCGCATTCATCCATTGATTGAAAAAAGAGATATAATTGCCATTTGGGATGACAAGACACCGAACAGATTGATTCTGCTCCAATAAAATATTTTTACATTATGTTCAATGATTAAATAATTAGAGGATGAAGATATTGATAGCTTAGCCAGTTTCATACAACAAACTAAAGAGTAGACATTCCGCAGCACAGGTTCAGGGGTGATGATTTGACATATGAAAAAGAATTGCCAAACTAAATTCAATCAATTTATTAAACAACTCAAAACCTCAAAGTCAAAATAAAAATATTTTATAGTAAACCGACAATTTGCATTCTGTTCTAACAAAGAAGTTTGGATGGCATCTCAGATTAAATATAGTTGATTTGTCAAAGCATCCATCAAGCAACAATAAGAGAAATGTAGACACTGAAACCATCAAATCTGTTATAGTTTCATTAACATAAATATATGCTACTTTACCAAAAATAATATCATCAGAGCTCCACCTTCTCAACCTTTAGGCTCAATACTTAAGCAATTAACTCTAATCAGCACACATGCATTTCCAATAGACGCATGGAAATATGAGGAGAGCATGCCTTACCAGTTCCAGCTTCTAACATCTCACTGAATGCAAGGAAAGACGGCACAGATTGGCCCAATTACAGGCTTACCGACCTCATTTTACAAGAGCAGAGATGGAACTTCCTAAAGGGCCTAACTCATAAATGTAACATTTTGTGCTAGAAGAGAATATTCTAACTTACCTTGGCTTGATAATAAACTTATTCCAGCTTAGTTTGGTTGACAAAAACAAACCAGCTTGAACATCAGCTCTAAAACTCAGGTCAAGTATCCCTGCCATATGATGAAGAGCCAAGCCTGAGCTCAGCATGTTTGCACCCATAAATTTACTAATTCGAGTCCCAACCAGCTTGCGTAACTATCAATAGAGTGTGGTCATAGCCAAATAAGAGAAGTTTTGGTCAGCTTAAAGTCTCCATGAATCCAAGAGAATGCTCATTTATAAATTTCTAATATCCTTCCTTCTTCATCCACCCTAAATGTCACTGAAAGCCAACAATGTTACCACCTCATGAAGACCAATAATCCAACAATTTGAGCACCCATTCACTTTTACATATCTGGGAAGATATGTTTGTAGTCCAGTATTTGGTTAATCAGTTAACTGTCCACTTTAACAGAGACATCAGGGAATCCCTAAGTTTACCCAAAAATGTTCATCTTTTGCTCTTCCCAGCTTGTGGAAAAGGTAGCGGAGCTTCATATAGCTTTAAAAATCCACATAAAATGAATAAAAACCATCCTAAAGCTTGTGCATTACAATGATCTGCAAAATATTGCTCTATTGAGACCACCTCTCACTAGTTTATAAAAGCATCACTGGAGACTCATGCATCCTAATATAAGCACATAGTAGAGTATTGCTATGAGCATCCATTTGCACTGAATGTCAAATTCTCTCCCTTACATGCGATTCTTGATTTTCAAAACAAAAGCAAACAATGTACGCACAGATATTATACCATATACTCCACAGAACAATTGCATGTGCTCCAGTTCGCCAGAATTGAACGAATGCATGAATACATAAGTGGCAGCACATGCAAAATCTTGCATGCCCACCAATATGTATTCAAGTGTAGAAAGAATTTAAGATGTATGGAATTTCCTTGCGCTCAAAAATTACTTTTCTACAAAGATTGAGATTTTAACCAATAAGAGTGCATCCATTCCAGCAAAAATTAAATCAAAAATCCAACATATCATATACTTCTTGAAATTACAAAAGCAAATATAGAAAACCGAAGGATTCGTTGAATATATGCTTAGGTGGAAGTTAATGATCCTTAATCTATTTATCTGTTTTTCTTTTTTTTTAATCAATAATCATCATCAAGTAAATTCTCTTTTAATGAATCCTTCAACTTCTCTCTCTCTCTATATATATAGAAGGGGATAGGCTTGGCTATATTCGAATATAATCAAGTCTAAATTCGATGACCTTTAGATCTATACAATTCATGGATCCTAAAGATAAAAATAAAATAAAAAAGACAAAAAAAAGTGAAATGGTTTCGAGATTCTTATAAATCCAAGGTTAGAGAAGATGATCGGATCTAAACATGACTATATTCGATACTGAACTTGGCTACATTTGAATGTAGCCAAGTCTGAATCTGGTTGCTTCCTCTATCCTGGATCCGCACAATTCACAAATCCCAAAGATAGAAAAAGTAAAAAAAAAAAATGGGATAGCTTCGAAATCTGTATTGATCCAAAGGTGAGGATGATGATCGGACCCTAAACTTAGTTACATTCCAATGTAAATAAGTCTACCTCTATATGTGTGTAAGCACATAAGAAGGCCTTGCAAGGATTATAGATTTTCATAGAGGCAATGATAGAAAAGGAAAGAGATAATTATATGCAACATACTTTTTTACGGCTTTTAGCAAAAACAAGAACTCTAAGTCAAAAGCTTTAGACCTGATATAAAATTACAATTAATACCATTTTAAGGTATCATGGATTTTCAAATTATTTGATGCCCTCCCAAAAATCAATTCCCCATCCTTTTGAAACGTATAAAATACTCCGATTTTAAAAAATCACTAGCAGTGTTGTGGCTTGTTATTTAACAAAAGAAATTGATAAAATTATCTTTTTGGAGCATGAAGAAACCACTTGATTCCTCGAGACATTGTTCAAAAGAAACTCTATGATTAATAATTGGAACAACTAAACAATTAGAAATATCTACACCATCATATGTCTCTTACAACAATGGTTAACATATATTAAAATCTAAAATTTTATCAAAAATTCCAAAATTTTGTATCGAGGTCTAAATGCTCCATTCAAAATATTAATTACATCAACTCACTTTTGTTGAACAAATCTCAAGCCCAATCCTTTTTTTTCACTTATAAAAAGTTACCTTATCCTTCAAGTTTCTTAAATTGCCTATACCATAATACATCTCTAATGTCATAGCTGATTTATGATGATCCCCTTATAGCCAAGGCAAGTACTACTTAGGGAGGTTAGAAACAAGGATTCAAGTCCCCGAGGATTAAGACAATCAAGACATTTCATCCTAGAAAAATGTCGAGATCGATCCTAGCCATCTCGTCTCATCCTATTTCAGTCATAATACATTATA
Organism: Calamus simplicifolius; assembly: GCA_900491605.1. Classification (NCBI taxonomy): domain Eukaryota; kingdom Viridiplantae; phylum Streptophyta; class Magnoliopsida; order Arecales; family Arecaceae; genus Calamus; species Calamus simplicifolius. The sequence continues at coordinate 364,501 of UESW01004375.1, forward strand.
GTCTCGATTTTAAATAGATCTAATTTATCATAAAAATATAGTTTTTGAAGTTCAAATATGTTTAAAAATCGAATAAAACACTAAAGCTTTATAAATAATTTTTTTAAAGAAAAAAAAGTATCCCAAACAAGTACTAGAATGCCTAACCGAATTAGAGATCAAGACAGGACTAAACGCGAAGCTTCTTGTTCCATAAAAAAAAAACTAGAACACCTTTGTCCTACAAGATTTAAAACCTTGGTTAGAAATACCTATACCACCACACATACCTTACTTCATAGATGATAATGATAGAAATATGCATATGTTTAGCACCTCAACTAGAAATTGCGATCATTGCTGCCACTTATCCCTATTGGCTGCTCCAATAATGGCCATGACCAGCATACAGCTGCTGCCAGGCTGGCAACAATCTCCACTAGATTCCTCAGGTTTCTATATGGGTTCAAATATGAGGGGAAAAGGCAAAAAGAAACCCTTAAGGAAGTATGTTTGGCCTAGGTTTTTGGCCCAATTTGGCACCTAGGTAGCCACCTAAGCGACTGCCTTTAACTACATTATTACTCTTCTAAATCTAAATCTTCTGAACATAATACAAGCATCATTAGTAGTTTTAAGTCCCACCACTTACTGAGACGAAAAAAAATTTTAAGGTCAAATAGATAGTCTAGCTTAAATACTTAAAACTTACCGGAAGCAATTAAACTCCAAAAATTCACTCCTTAAGGCTTTACATTATTACATATACTGGCCAAGAAATAAATTTAAAAAAATGCAAAACAAACAGGAGAAAACATATATCTATCATATATCACTTGTTTGACTCGATGACTCCTCACACCTAAATCTTTGCAAGAATTAGAACAGCTGGAAATACAATTAAAAATATATTAATAGTTTCTTAACATAAAGATGATATTTAGTATGAGTCACATACATTGTCCCAGTTTATGACCCTCCCACACAAACATGAAACTTGTACTTCATGAATGCCTCCATCTTCAAAGAGCACAACGACACAATCATATTAATTTGCTGCACACCATAACTACTCATTTACCTAACCATTACTCTGGTTGTGATATCTCGATTTGGGATTCAAGTCAAAATACTGGTGTCCCATGCAGCTTTTATAGATGCAGAAAAAGATATTATCATGCAACTCTGACAGAATTTATTTTATTGGTAATAGGAAAAAAGAGGCATGTAAATTGGTCAAGTTGCTGGTGCTAGGAAACATAAATTCAGGACAGCATGCCTGTGGACTTTACAGGGAGAGGTTGAGGTCATATTAATAGGTTTGCCCTAGTCTTCAACTTTATGTATTGCATTTTTTATGGATGTTGTTGCGATGAGTTGCAATGTGCTGATCATGTTGTTTGGAATGTTTGGCAATTGTAATGGTGTAGGCTCTGTCCTAGTATTGGAAAAATTCAACCATCAAACCAATGTATAATACCCCAAAATTGTTGCATGAATAAATTCAAACTGACATGTAATGATGTAAATATGCTGCCAATGGATGTCTATCAATTTCATTTCTCTGTTCCAATAAGAGGGGAACTGCATGAAAGGAACATCAAGTTATTAAGCCATGCTCCTATCTACTGACATGGGGCAAACTAACTCGGTTCACATCATGCATCCAATAAGTTTGTATTGCCCTTAAACTTGGTTCTGCAACTAAGTAATTTAACATGCTGTTCTGAAGCTTGAAAGAAATCCAGTTGCTCGTGTGAATTTATGATCCTACATGATGATGCTGATTCTAGGTAGAAGAGGTTATTGGGGCAGGTCAGTATTTTTTCCAACAGAAAAAGAAACAGTCACAAATACCAATATCAAATATAGATTTAGATCACTTCAGCTGGGATCAATTAGGATACCAGAGAAATAATGCACAGAAAATAGGGTTGCAATTGATTTTTGAAAATGTTTTCTATTTTGTTTTCAGAGAACATTGGCTATTCTCTAATTTCTGATAATGCGCTTGGTAAGTGAGAACTTTTTTTTGTTGTTGTTGTTTTCTATTTTCACTATAAGCGATGCCTCTTAAAAGGATGGGCACAAAAAAAAAAAAGTGGAGGTACTATTAACTCCATTTTTTATGTTCCCTAACTTTGTTTTCTGCTCTCTTCTTTATTTTGATGGAAACGAGAAAACCCCTTTAAATTGTTTTTAGTTGTCTTCTACTTTAGAGTTATATTTAAAATGTATATTTTGCAAGAGTTTTCGATCACCAAAAATGTTTTTGCAATAGTTTTCTGTTTTATATGAAAATGAAAATGGAAAACATGACTATTCTCCAAAACCAAACATGTCCTTGTTTTCTTATTTGTCTTTGATTATTGGCTGAATCACTGACTAACAAAAATAATATCTTTTAAAAGAAAGCATGAAGGAAAAGAAGAAAAGTGCTTCCAAAAAGGCCTCCAAGTTGCATGAAAATTTTCACAAAATGCCACCCTTTATTCAATAATTCCTGTCTCAGATGTAGCCAAAACAAAATCCATTTAAGCAACCCATTCATTCTTGTAATTCATAATCTGGACAAACAACTCTCTGATACAATCTACCTTTCAAATGTAAAGTGCACATCAGCGAGGGAAACCAGTTCTTTTACCTAATATCTTTCATCAGGACTATTTGCACAGTTCTAAGTAAAAAAGATCCTAGAGGGATATTCAATAGAACAGGATATTCAATGAGTCTTGACAGATTGAAATCAAAGGGCCCAATTTTTAGATATTATGAATTCTCAGAAGTTTCGTTCTGCATTATTCTCGAACATCTTATATCAAAATGTGTGACAACTGACAACAGAGACATTAGGGCAATGGAAGCCAAAAAGTCTAACATTAATAAAATGATTTCTGCATAGGCAATAGATCAGAAGCTGTCAAAATATTTAAAATGATAATTATAAGATGAAACCAACAGTAAAACACTACTGTTGGATCGTGACATGAGATCAAAAATATTTGAGCACCTGATTCTCAAGCTAACCTTTTGAGATACAAGGAATTCTGGTCAGTCCCTCATCAATCTGCAGCTGTTTACCATCATAAAGAATACCACATCATGTAATAAATAAACCAGTAGTAGGTTTCTAACTAAATGTAAGTGAAAATCACAGACAAGAACACCTGCAGATCCTTTATATGAAGATAGAAATTTCTAAGATCTCATGATGGTGTTATATGATGAATAGTTGTGAAAGAGTTAATAAATAGAGGAATACTAAAGAAGCCACTAAACTTCCACCTGAACACTTACCCTACTGTCTACCACAAGGGCAAAACATAGGCAATAAGAACATGGCTACATAAATGTTCTCTTAAGAAACCTGAAAGAAGTTGAAATCCACAACAAATCCAACTAAGCAACAGTGTAACAGGACCTAAAATATTTAGATGAAAATCATTAAGCATTGAGACAAGAATTCTCAAGGAAATGCTACACCCCATCCCCAACACTACCCTCATGACCTGTCTCAATGCTAGACAATAATATAGGCAATAAATACAAAACTATAAAAAGATCTTAAGGCATCTAGAAGAAATTGAAACCTACAAGAAATCCAACTGATCAATACAGTCCAAGAGTGAAAATATGAAACATGACTGTGAAGTGAAATCTAAGGCCTTGAAACAAGAATTGCGGTCAAGCACCCACAATACAAAATATTACATGATGGAATACATATGTTAATAGCAGGTTTCTAACTTCAGGTCAGCACACTAGTATCAAAATATCAGTTACACAAAGTTGGAAGCTTTCTATGATCTTAAAATGGTGTTACAAGCTGAAATTGGCTGACTAAACAGTAGGCCACGGTAAAATGGAAGATTGCTCTGGGCACCCCTTTTGCCTCCCCCCAAAAAAATAAGGAATAGAACACGCCATTGAAAAAACAAGAAGCATCAATACTAAGTAAAATGGCGGACTAATAATCTTCAAGGAAATTCGTACTTCAGCTATTCGTTCTTTGTCTTTGTTTTCTTTCTTTAACGTAAACAAAATTCTTTGACAATGCTGAAAAAGACTTCCATACTTGGAACAGTCCACTGAAGAGGGGGAAAACAGAAGAATCTTAATGAACAAGATGACAACAATCTTCTTATCATAAAACAGCATGTAGACATATATAAGAATTTGCAGTTCACTAATACAAAAAAATGCATAAATACAACAGAAAAAGCAGAATGTCAAGCATTTTCTTGAGTACTACTAAGTTTTAGCTATTAACTCTACAGCATTCAACATGTTAGGATTCATAAAATATTTACTAGGCAATGAAGTGAGCAAAAAGATATTTTCAAGGTTGAACATCTCTAGATTAGATAAGCATTATAAAGAATTGTTATTTTACTTACATTCATACTGAAGCACGACAATCAGGAAAGTGATATAACCAAAACCATTTGTGATGCATGTAGAAACCAACATTGCCGACATTAGTGATTCCAAGCAACAGAGTTTCAGAATTTCTCACTTTGCCAAGTACAATCTTGTCACATACATAACAAATTAAGTTGACACTATCAATAGCTTCCATAGTAGATAACTCAGCAATCATAACAATAATAATAATTTATAATCAAGCCTAACAGGCAATAAGCTAAAGAAAAGGAATTGAATATGTACTGCTTATACAAGAAACTACCTTGAGATTGAAGCATTAATAGAACCTTCATATCAAAGCATGATTCTCATAAACTAACCTAGCGCATCTCACAAAAGCAACACTGCTATTATCTAGGAACTACCTCTGATGAAAATTGATTATGCAAAACAATGACTAAAATGAAATCACATAGCTCTGTTGCTTCAAATTTATAGCCACAAGGACAGAATTATACTACAGAAAGAAAAGCAAAACCAAAAAATATACGACAGTTCTGGGTCTGTGATGGTATTTGGATTGAGAGCCACCACTTGACATATCTTTGATTTTAAAACAGCAAACTTACTAATCAAACAGCAGTACAATTGAGTCCAGCAGCCCTTGTCATCTAGCTAACAGGAAAGGTAGCAATAGACTAAAGATGAGCAAAAGAATAACAGATGGTGGTATCCATTTACTCAATAATGGACTGAATGACCCCGGCCCCAACAGTCTTGCCACCCTCCCTGATGGCGAACCGCATACCCTGCTCGCAAGCAATAGGCACGATAAGTTCCACAACCATCTTGACACGATCTCCGGGCATGACCATCTTCGACTCCTCATCCTTATCATTCATGATGGACGTGACCTTCCCGGTAACATCAGTGGTCCGCATGTAAAATTGTGGCCTGTACCCAGGGAAGAACGGCGAATGCCGGCCACCCTCCTCCTTCTTGAGCACATACACAATGGAGACGAACTTGGTGTGCGGCGTAATGGTGCCGGGCTTGGCTAACACCATCCCGCGCTGGATGTCAGCCTTCTGGATACCTCTGAGGAGCAGCCCCACGTTGTCGCCGGCCATGGCATCATCAAGAGTCTTCTGGAACATCTCGACGCCAGTGACAGTGGTGTTGCGGGTGTCCCTGAGGCCAACAAGGTCGACGGTCTCACCTACTTTGATGGTGCCACGCTCGACACGGCCCGTGGCGACTGTCCCACGACCAGTGATGGAGAATACGTCTTCGACGGCGAGGAGAAAGGGGAGATCGGTCTGGCGCTGGGGAATGGGGATGTAGTTGTCGACAGAATCCATAAGCTCAAAAATCTTGTCGACCCAGGGGTTTTCCCCACGTTTGATGCTGGGGTTGGCCATAAGAGCTTCAAGGGCGAGGAGGGCAGAGCCAGAGATGATGGGGACATCATCGCCGGGAAATTCGTAGGCGGAGAGGAGCTCGCGGACCTCGAGCTCGACCAGCTGAAGAAGCTCCTCGTCGTCGACCTGGTCCTGCTTATTGAGGAAGACCACCATGTTGGGGACGCCCACCTGCTTGGCTAATAGGATGTGTTCTTTGGTCTGGGGCATGGGGCCATCGGCGCCGGAGACGACAAGGATGGCGCCGTCCATCTGAGCGGCGCCGGTGATCATGTTCTTGACGTAGTCGGCGTGGCCGGGGCAGTCGACGTGGGCGTAGTGGCGGGCGGCGGTCTCGTACTCGACGGTGGCGGTGTTGATGGTGATGCCGCGGGCGCGCTCCTCGGGGGCGGCGTCGATCTCGTCGTACTTCTTGGGAACGCTGTTGCCGAGGGCGGCCAGGGCCATGGTAAGGGCCGCGGTCAGGGTGGTCTTGCCGTGGTCGACGTGCCCGATGGTGCCGATGTTGACGTGGGGCTTCTTCCGCTCGAACTTGCCGCGGGCCGCGCGGACCACGAGCAAGCCGCCACGCCGGCGGGAGGGAAGCTGGTTGTCGGCCTTCCGGAGACGGCAATGGAGATCTTGTTGGTGCCGGAGATAGACCAGGAAGAAGATAATAAAGCCGAGGCGTTGGTCCGAGGAGGCTTAGGGGAAGAGGAGGGAAAGAGGGGCTTGGAGGCGGCGGCGGCCGCAGCTCCAGATGCTATCATGGCGATGGAGGCCATGGGGGCGGAGAGTGGGGAAGGCGGGGTTTTGGACAGGGGGAACCAAGGGTAGAAGCGGAGGCGAGCGGAGGCTTATCTAGATTGGGGTAAGGAAGGAAGGCCTCTTGTGTCCCCTGGAGTGAATCCCGAATGCTCTCTGGCGCTGAAATGGGCCACGAGTTAACGGCCTGATGAGTTGTTCTGTTGCCCTAAGGCCGGGTCAGCCCTGCTTGATGGTAGAAGGAGTATATTCTATGGTTCTTCAGCGTGAATTTGCGTCCAAATTATTGGCAAGAACCCGTGGCCATTGAAATTTTTGTGGTCGATAACAAAGGAATTTACCAGATAGTCCTTGTCGATGATAGATTGAGATAAGTGCACATACACCATTTGTCTTCCTTAAAAAATAAACAAATCTTTTTATTTTCAAGTAAAGGCAACAAATTTTGGATGATGGATGCATTTAATAAATATTCATGATCTAGCATTAGCATACATGGAATGTGATATGACTGATCCAGCATCATCAGAATAAACGATAACAGCAATTGATGGAGACCCTCTCGGCCTCCTGAGCCCCCCCTCTCGGTGTCGGCCTCAAGCCACAGCTTCTGGGCCTCATGAACAGTATCTCAACCCCGATACCCCCTCGGTCTCGGGCTGCGTGAACAGTGCTTGGCCTCGAGTTCCGCCCTCGGTCTCAAGCCACAGCTCTCGGGCCTCATAAACAGTATCTCAACCCCCGAGATACCCTCAGTCTCGGGCTGCATGAACAGTGCTTGGCCTCGAGTTCCGCCCTCGGCCTCAAGCCACAGCTCCCGGGCCTCATGAACAGTATCTCAACCCTCGAAACCCCCTCGGTCTCGGGCTGCATGAACAGTGCTTGGCCTGAGTTCCGCCCTCAGTCTCAAGCCACAGCTCTCGGACCTCATGAACAGTATTTCAACCCCCGAGACCCCCTCGGTCTCGGGCTGCATGAACAGTGCTTGGCCTCGAGTTCTGCCCTCGGCCTCAAGCCACAGCTCCCGGGTCTCATGAACAATATCTCAACCCCCGAGACCCCTCGGTCTCGGGCTGCATGAACAGTGCTTGGCCTCGAGTTCTACCCTCGGCCTTAAGCCACAGCTCCCGGGCCTCATGAACAGTATCTCAACCCCGAGACCCCCTTGGTCTCGGGCTGCGTGAACAGTGCTTGGCCTCGAGTTCCGCCCTCGGCCTCAAGCCACAGCTCCTGGGCCTCATGAACAGTATTTCAACCCCTGATACTTCCTCGGTCTCGGGCTGCATGAACAATGTTTGATGCATGATTCGGCCCACTCCGGGCCACCTAGCACACTCACGTAATCCGCCGCACATCCATAGCAGGGTGCGGCCATACCTCATAACGGCGTATGGTCCATCACCTGTCTGTCACTGTGCATGGTCATACCCCGTTACAGCGTACGGTTCACCACCTGCCCGCAACTGTGCGCGGTCACATCCGGTGGTGGCATGCACCACGTGCAACCACCGACGCGAGACACTGTGAGGCCGCACTGGAGGTGACGCGGGACACCTCCGGCATGTATGGCGACAGTACGATTAGTCACTGTCAGCCTCATCTTTTGTCCGTTATTAAACGGGGCACCTTGAAATCAATAATCTTCGGGAATGGAACAGGGTATCTTCGAACAGGTATAAAAGCATACGCTCACGCTGTAAGTATGGATCCATGAACTCTGGTTTTTCTAGCTCCTTTCGGCTAGTTAAGCCCCAATTGTCTAGCTTCCTGGGGCTAGACAGTTCTCATCTGTTCCTAAGTGACTAACTTGAGCGTCAGAGGATCCCCACCGGAGCATCCGATCTTCGGGGACTTTTCTTGCAGGAGTTCGGCGAGGAGGACGTATCCATCGGTTCCGGGGGTGGTGCAACCCAGCCAGTATTCCTCCGAAGGAGATCACTGGTCCCGAAGGCTTGCCACCGTCATGCCTCGCCCAAACCCCACCCCCCCCCCCCCCCCGAGGAGCCTCTAAGAGACCCCAATCACCTTCTCGCCACACCAGTATTTCTCCCTAGCAGCTGCACGGGAAGGAGGTGGAGCGCCCCCTCCGACATCACCGTCACCCTTCCCCGTCCTCAGAATCCTCGGGGGAGGGGTCCTTCGATGGCAGGATAGCCCACCGAGCCGAGCATCGACTCGACGAGTATAATCAGTGGTTGGAGGAACTCAGCCGCCGAATCACTCACCTGCCAGAGGCGAACTATGACAGCCGGCCACCGCTGTCCCGCCGCATCATGGAAGAGCCCATCTCCACCCGGTTCTGCCTCCCCCAACTAGATTCATATGACAGAACCACAGATCCCCTGAACCACCTGGAAAGTTACAAGGTTCTCATGCATGTCCAGGGGGCCAGCGATTCGCTCATGTGCATCACCTTCCCTGCCACCCTGAAGAAGGCCGCCCGGGCTTGGTACTCTCGCCTGCCGCCGCGGAGTATTGATTCTTTCCGTCAACTGGAAAGAGCCTTCTTGGCCCATTTTGATGCCTGCCGGAAGATTCCAAAGGTGGCTGACAGGCCTCTTCGCTGTCAGCAGGAGAACGGCAAGTCCTTGCGGTATTACGTCGCTCGGTTCAAGGAGGCAGCCCTGGAGGTCTACAATCTTGAAAACTCAGTGGCCACCTTGGCCTTGAAGCGAGGGCTCCGTCCATCTCGCTTTGCGTACTCCCTTGACAAGAAGCCACCCGGATCTTACGCCGAGCTTTTGACTCGGGCCCAGAAGTATATCCAAGCCGACGAGGCTGATTCCTCTCGGCGCGAGGCAAGCGGGAGTGTCCTCAAGAAGTCGACCCGCCCTAAGCATGTCGAAGTTCGACCCAGGAAGCCCGAACCTCCCCGCCAACCAGACAACCGTCCTCGAGTCCCAGCACAGAGAGACGGGCCCTACACTCCTCTGCTCACCCCTATATCGCACATCTTGCTCGAGATTGAGGGAGAGTCTTATTTTCAGCGCCCACCTCCGATGATAAACCCAAAAATCCCCCGCAACAAGAACCTTTATTGCCGCTATCACCGGGACCATGGACACGACATCGACGACTGCCGCCAGCTGAAAAAGGCGAGAGAGGATCTTATCCAGCGTGGCCATCTGGGAAAGTTCGTTCGAAGGAACAATCCGGATACTCCTGGTCCGTCAGCACCTCCGCTGCCGATGATCGACAACACTCCAACCGAGAAGATGGTGGCGATGATTTCCTGGGGGCAGGCGGCCCGCCCAAAAGGTTGAGAGGGGAGGGGGAGTTAGATCCTGTAATTCCTTTTTCTAAAAAGGACTTAGAGGGGGTGATGAATAAAAATGATGATAGCGTCGTCGTGTCCATGATGATTGCTAAGCACCCTATAAAAAGAATTCTGGTTGATAGTGGGAGCTCAGTGGATGTTTTGAGTTATGATGCTTTTATTCACATGAACCTATCGCTCTACCTGCTCTGGCCCGTCACCACGCCCTTGATGGGGTTCACTGGAGACTCCATGAAAGTTGAGGGGGAGGTCACTCTTTCAGTCATGGCTGGCATGGCCCCACGCCAAAGTACAGTCTTCATGAACTTCCTGGTGGTCCGAGTGCCCCTCACCTATAATGTAATCCTCGAGAGGCCTGGGCTCAACCTTTTGGACGCTGTCATATCCACTAAGCAACTCCTCGTAAGGTTTCCCACCAGGGAGGGAGTAGGGGAGATGCGGGGGGAGCAGAACCCACCTCCGCTTTGCTACCACATAGCCCCCAGTCCGCAGAGGGTGGTGCCTGCACCTACACCGGAAGCACTAGACCCCCGGGATCTAGTTAGGAGAGGAGAGCCGGCCGAGCACCTGCTTGCTTTTCCTCTTGGGGAGGACCAAGCGAGGATGATTCGGATCGGAGCCCTACTCCCGGAGGAGGCCCGTGACCAGCTCCTCGCTTTCTTGTGGGCTAATGCTGATGTCTTCACCTGGTCGGCGTCCGATATGCCCGGCATTCCGAAGGAAGTGATTACCCACCAACTCAACATTAAGCCGGAGTGTCGACCCATTCGGCAAAAGAAGAGGAGCTTCACTCCTGACAGGTAGAAGGCCGTGGATGAGGAGGTGCGAAAGTTGTTGGCAGCCGGTCATATCCGTGAGGTGCACTATCCCGACTAGTTGGCGAATGTCGTGATGGTTCGCAAGGCCAGTGGGAGCTGAACGATGTGCGTGGACTTCACCGATCTCAATAAGGCGTGCCCCAAGGACAGCTTTCCACTGCCCCGGATAGACCAGCTAGTGGATGCCACATCCGGGCACGAAACTCTTAGCTTCATGGATGCATTTTCGGGGTACAACCAAATCAGGATGAACCCAGCTGATGAAGAAGCCACCTCCTTTGTTACTGAAAAAGGAATTTACTGCTACAAGGTGATATCGTTTGGGTTGAAGAATGCCGGAGCCACCTATCAGAGATTGATGAATAAGGTCTTTGAGGACCAGATCGAGCGTAACATGGAGGTGTACATGGACGATATGCTGACCAAGAGCACCAGTGCTGCTGACCACGTCGCCGACCTCGCAGAAACCTTCAACAACCTACACCGGTACCGGATGAGGCTAAACCCCCGCAAATGTGCTTTCGGGGTGACAGCAGGCAAGTTTCTGGGCTTTATGGTGACCCAACGGGGGATCGAAGCTAATCCTGACAAAATTTGGGCTATCTTGGACATGAGGCCCCCAGCTAATAAGAAGGAGGTGCAACGCCTAACCGGGAGGGTCACGGCCTTGAGTCGTTTCATGTCAAGGTCGGCAGAAAGGTGCCTTCCCTTCTTTAAGGCACTGCGCAAGATCAACAGCTTCGAGTGGACAAAAGAGTGTCAGGACGCCTTCGAAGAGTTGAAGCATTTTCTATCCGCTCCCCCGCTATTGTCCAAGCCAAGGGGCAGAGAAGAGCTCTTTCTATACCTTGCAGCCTCCCCAGAGGCCGTCAGTTCTGTGCTCGTGCGTATGGATGCCGACGGAGTACAGAGTCCGGTCTACTACACCAGCAAGGTACTTCATGATGCTGAGACCAGATATTCCAGGACTGAGAAGATCATTTTTTTCCTGGTGGTCTCTGCCCAATGCTTCCGACTCTACTTCCAAGCTCATCCCATCGTGGTGCTCACGGACCAACCTCTTCGGACCATCTTATCCCATCCAAACACCTTGGTCGGTTAGCCAAGTGGGCCATCAAGCTGAGCGAGTTCGACCTATCTATTCGATCAAGGTCTGCCATGAAATCTCAAGTGTTAGCTGATTTCATGGTCGAGTGTTCCTGGACCAAGAGATGTTCGAAGGAATCGCGTCCGGAGGTGCACGTGGAATCCTCCTTGATCGAGGAAACAAGGGAGGAAGACTGGATCTTGCATGTAGATGGAGCAGCAAATTCTCAAGGAAGCGGGGCCGGGCTCATCCTTGCGAGCCCCGAGGGAGAGGTGGTGGAGTACGCCCTTTGGTTTCAGTTCCCGGCCACTAATAACCAAGCAGAGTATGAAGCCCTATTGGTAGGAATGAGGCTAGCTGAGGAGCTCGGTGCGGGGCGTCTGAGGGCCTTCACTGACTCCCAGCTTATTTTGGGCAAGTGACTGGGGAATACGAAGCCAGAGACTTGGCCATGTTCCGCTACCTGAGCAGAGTGCAGTCCCAAGCCTCTCGGTTCTCTTACTTCCGCGTTAGCTACATTCCCCGAGCGGAGAACGCTAGGGCCGATGTGCTGTCTCGATTAGCCACCTCGGCCAACGGGACCCTAGGAAGAACGTATGTGGAGCACTTGCAGACCCCGAGCATCAAAGCCGCGGATGAGGCACTGTCGGTTGAACAAGGACCCTCCTGGATGGACGCCTATGTCCGGTATTTGGCCGACGACACTCTCTTAGAAGACCCTGCTGAGGCCAGGCTACTCAGACGGTGGGCTTCAAAATTCTTGATGATGGACGGGAAGCTTTATCGAAGATCATTTTCTTACCCGGTCCTTAAATGCATCGGACCAGTCGAGGCAGACTACATCTTGCGGAAATCCATGAGGGCATCTGCGGGAGTCACCCGGGGGGCAGGACCCTAGCTTACAAGGCCTTACGACATGGGTACTACTGGCTGACCATGAGGGAAGACGCGGCCGAGCTTGTTAAGAAGTGTGATAGCTGCCAGCACCACGCCAATGTTTAGCGACAGCGGTCATCTCACCTGACCCCCCTGGCAGCACCTTGGCCCTTCACCCAGTGGGGTATGGACATCTTGGGACCATTCCCCCTAGCCTCCGGACATCGCAAGTTCCTCCTAGTGGTCGTCGATTACTTCACCAAGTGGATTGAGGCCGAAGCCCTACTAAGATCACTGAGAGTAAGGTAAGATCCTTCTTTTGGAAGTCTATCATATGTCGGTTTGGACTACTACACACTCTGGTCACCGACAATGGCCGGCAGTTTGACAATGCGCCCTTCCGGAATTCTGTTCTGAACTGGGCATACATCAGAGATTCACTTCCGTCAGGCATCCTCAAACCAACGGAGCGGCCGAAGTAACTAATCGCATCATTCTCCAAGGACTGAGAACCCGACTGGATGGTTGCAAGGGGTGGTGGGTGGAGGAACTCCATAATGTGCTATGGGCCTACCACATAACGCCACGAGCTCCCACCGGAGAGACCCCATTCAACCTGGTCTTCGGGTCCGAAGCTGTCATCCTGGTGGAGATAGGTTCCCCGAGCCCTCGGGTGGAGTCGTACAGTGCGGAGGATAAACCGGACCAGCTACGAGCCAACCTCGACCTGGTGGAGGAGGTGCGAGACCGAGCGCGACTTCGGATGGCGGTCTACCGGCAATGAGCCACCAAATATTACAACGCCCGCATGCACCCGAAGACCTTCTTACCGGGAGACCTGGTCCTTCAGTGAGCTGAAATCTCAAGGCCGACGGAAGGAGGCAAGCTAGCTCCGAAATGGGAGGGGCCCTACTGGATCGCCGAAGCACTTCGTTACGGAGCATATAAGGTTGAAGAATTGGATGGGAGGCCACTCCCCTGGACGTGGAACACTGACAATCTCCGTCAATACTATCAATAGTACATTTCCTTCTTACATTAAATATTGTACTTGTATTCTATTGGGTTCTTGTTGGCCCAGATGACAACCCAAGAGGGGGGGGGGGGGGGTGAATTGGGTTCTTTAAAAATTAGCCTTTTAGAAATGTTTGCTTAAGAGGAATGAAGGTAAAGGCAATGTAAATACAAACTGCAGTGAATAAAATAGAGATAGAGAAAGAGTCAATGAAAGCACGACAAACACAAAGATTTTATAGTGGTTCGGTGTATCCAACACCTACGTCCACTCCCAAGATTCACTTGGGTCCACACTATAATCTTCCTTGATTACAGCCGAGTTGTTTTACAAGCTCACAACTCAAACTTGTTGTTTTCCCGGGATCACAACGAACCCAGCTGGTTTTCAAAGGCTCACCAGCACAAAAACCCTAACACAAGCTTTACCAAGCTTGTACCGAGGTAAGACTACCTCCACTAGTTCAATCCCCTAGATTGAACTAGACACAAATAATAGAAATGATTTTTTCAATTACAAAGCTCCTTAAAGAGCAGATAATCAAATATAAGAACAAAGTTTAGAAAAGCCTGATTTGCAGATGGTTGGCTTTTGAGCTTTTCTTCTTTTCTTCTTTTCCTCAACTCTTTTGAAGTGTAGAATCGGGCCTCAGCTCGGATTCTTCACGGACTGTACGTTGGAGTTGATTTGAGCTTTTCTTTGAATGTAGAAGATTTCTTGAGTTGCTCTTGAATAGCACTTGGATTTTCTTCTGAAGCTTCCTTGGATTGCTGAGCTTGAGCACAGAAGGAGCTTCCTTTGATTTCACACTTTTTCTTTCACTCTATTTTGAATCACGGATTTTTTCAAGTGACACTCTGTTTTTCTTCTTTTTCTGAAAGATTTCTCTCTTTTGATTTGAATGTCTATTCTCTTATTTTGATTTGAAAACGGCTTCTCTATTTATAGATTCTGCAAAAATATAGCCGTTAGAAACAAAGAAAAATAGCCGTTAATTGAAAATCTTACCGTTGGCGCTGAGTTGGCATTCAGAAAAATCTCGCCCATATTTGCTGGAGTCGACTCCTACTTTCCGCGAGTCGGCTCGAAGTCGTGATACCAAAAATAGAAATATTCAGAAAGTCAAAGGGTCGACTCATCAAAAATAAAGTGTCGACTCCTGACAGTCAGGGGTTGACTCATGAAAAGTTGGGGGTCGACTCGCGAAATGCTCAGAAAAATACACCTCTGGTGTCTGAGCGGAGTCGACTCACACAGTCATAAAGTCGGCTTGACAGAATCGGGGGTCGACTCGTAAAATCACAGGGGTCGACTCGAGACAGATAGTCATTTCTGTACACTGAGTGGAGTCGACTCTGAAACTCTAGAGTCGGCTCCGGAACGTATCAAAAATCAGAGAATTTTCTGATTGACTTTAAATTTGTTCCATATTCATTTTAAATCATTATTTTGACTTGAATATAATAAATTGACATTAGGAATCAATTCAAGAAATGTTTCAAAAACTCATTGATTAAAATATGAAGTATAAAATTTCTTTTTGAAAGCTTAAACATGGAGCTTGAAGTTACTTTCAAATTGGTTAAAGTAATACTTTAACATTCTCATTCATTGTTCTAAATAAATTCATTGCTCATGTAAATAAACTCATTACATCTTTTAATATACTCATGGCTTTTGGTAATCATCAAAATCAATAAGATTGGGGCTACATATTCTCAACAATCTCCCCAACAATCTCCCCCTTTTTGATGATGACAAAAACATTGAGTTTATGCATGATTGATTAGAGAATTTATTTTATTTTCATAGTTAGGCTTAGGCTCCCCCTGAATGAGGTAGCTCCCCCTATGAAACTCAAATAAATATCTCATTCATTCAATTATTTTAATATCATTTGATTAATCAATTTCTTCCATATGCATATACAGTTATAAAACTATAAAAACTCTCCCCCTTTTTTGTTATCAACAAAAAGGTAGAGATGCATCAAACATAATCATTCATTCATTCAAGATTTGATCTAACAAAATCATTCATTCATTGATAAAAGAGAAATACATTCAAATTGAGATTACATTGAGAATTCATAATAGACTTTTCATTACATCAAAGTATAAAAGTGTAAAACATAATATAAACTTCATTACATTGTAAGGACTAAGTATCTAATACATCAAAAGTGAGTCCTTACAATCCTAGTTAAGTGATCTATGATATTTTTCATTCCATCTGTTTGTATCTTCACATAGTCCTTCAGTCTCTCATCAACAAAAGTGCAAGCAGTCAATATTTTATCTTGGAGTTCAGCATTGCATTTTGCATATGTTTCACCATCTCCGCAGACGTCTTTAAGTTCTTCAAATATGTTCTTAAGGTCTCCACTTAAAGACTCAGATGAATTGCTAAGGGTTGATTCTATCTTGGTGATCCGGTCATCCAAAGAGTAAAGAGTTTCTTGAGATTCATAAACTTGTTTTCAAACTTGATTTTAACTTATCTGACTGATCATCAAGAAGGCCTTTAAGCTGCCTTAACAGAAGTTCTGTGAAACCAACAGATGAAGATGATGCATGATCAAACAACGGAGCAGGGGTAGGGGCAGGAGCAGGAATAGGAGAGCTCGGAGGTATAGGCAAAGAATGTCTGACTGACGGTCCCAGTGCCTCAGTATCCGCGGCTCTTTCTCCATCAAACCTTTCCTTTCCCATCTGCCATTTCTCTTAACAAAACCCATTCTTTGTATAGTGGCCAAACTGTAAAAGTCAGTGTGCCTTAAGTTCCTCATTGGCTCATTATCTGAAATGATAATCCCTTGGCTCTGAAAAATTTTAGTGAGAATCATGCCGTAGGGTAAACTTGATTTTCTCTTACCTCCACAATCAGCAATATACCATAAAATCATGCTAGGAAGGTTAATGGGTTTACCAGTCACAATTGCATCCATTACAAAAATATCTCTTTCTGAAACATAATCGAACCTCCCAATCTTGGGGAAAAGGATTCTACTACAGATGTTGTGGAGAAGTCTCAATTCTAAGGATAACTGATTAGCAAAAACTTCCTCAAAACCGACAATCTCCCTGTTAAGCAGTCTAGAAAGAGCTGGGCTTCTGTCTTCAGAAGAAAATGTAGATGTTCCTGACACTGGAAGATTCAATAATCTAGAAAGCAAATCCACTGTCACTGAAACTCTATTTCCTCTCACGATGCTTACAAGTCCATTATCTCCTCTAGATAGATTCTTATAAAATTCCTTGACAAGGGCAGGGTATGTAGGACAATCTAAAGAACAAATCTTTTCCCAACCCATCTCAATCAACTGCCTTCCCAAAAGAAATCCCTCAGCTTCAAATAATTCAAAATCTACTTTCCTCCCGGTAGTTATCACTCTATCGGCAAGTCTATCTACCTGTGATGGAGCCGTAGAGGGAGAAGCATTAGGAGTCGAAGAAGATGAGGTTGAATCCAAGCTCGGTGAAGGCTCACGAACAGGATGCCTCACGATCTTCCTCACCGCTCTCTTCCTCTTTACTCCGGCCGCACCAAGGTTAGATCCTCGAGTTTTAGGGGCCATTGATCTATTGGAAGGTTAATTAGGGATTTTTGAGGATTTGGAAGGTCAGGGAAAATTTTGGAGAGAGTATTTTGATGATTTGAGACGATAGAAATGAACGGCGAGTCGACTCTGCCCTAGATAAATCGACCTGGGACCACTTCGAGTCGACTCCCGCAAAGCGAGGGGTCGACTCGGACAGTCACAGAAAACTATCCCGAAGTGGAGTCGACTCGCGCAAAGAAGGGGTCGACTCGAGAGTTTCAGTAGAAACCTGGAGTCGACTCCGATACTCACCGAGTCGGCTCCGAGACCATTTCAGAGCAAAAAACATAAAGTTTCAGATAATCTGAAATGTGTCGGATAATAATCTTAAAAATTGATAAAATAATCATTGATTTTAATAGATCAATTAGATATGAATTCTAGATAAGATTTCCTTAAAGATCAAGGATTTGAAAAAATTTTGGATAAAATTTCCTTAGGGGTTTCAAATTCATTCTAATGGATCACAAATCCCTAACTCTCCTCTAAGATAACAGAATCTTTCTTCACTCAAGGGTTTTGTAAATATATCTGCTAATTGATCTTCAGTATTAACATAATCAAGAC
This sequence comes from Calamus simplicifolius, assembly GCA_900491605.1. Classification (NCBI taxonomy): domain Eukaryota; kingdom Viridiplantae; phylum Streptophyta; class Magnoliopsida; order Arecales; family Arecaceae; genus Calamus; species Calamus simplicifolius. Next base: position 382,251 of record UESW01004375.1, read on the forward strand.
ATATTTCATTAGTTATGTTCTCTTATAAAATGATATCTAATTTCTATGTGTTTGGTTCTAGAATGTTGAATTGGATTTTTAGTTAGATTATTGCACTTGTGTTATCACATTTTATAGGTGTTTTATCAAGTGTGATACCATAGTCTTCAAGTTGTCGCTTAATCCATAGGATTTGAGCACAGCAACTTCCAGCTGCACATATTCAGCTTCAGTAGTTGATAATGCAACTGAATTTTGCTTTTTGCTAAACCATGAGATTAAGTTACTTCCTAAGAATTGGCATGCACCACTTGTGCTTTTTCTATCTAACTTACATCCAGCATAATCAGAATCAGTGTATGCAATTAAGTTCAATGTTGAGTCTCTAGAATACCATAAACCTACATTTTTAGTTCCACTTAAGTATCTTAGTATTCTTTTAACAGCAATTAAATGTGATTCTTTAGGTTCAGACTGAAATCTAGCACATAAGCAAACAGCAAACATTATGTCTGGTCTACTTGCAGTTAAGTAAAGTAGGGATCCGATTATACCTCGATAATATTTTTGATCAACTTCTTACCTTCTTCATCTTTGTCCAGCTTGCATGAAGGACTCATTGGTGTTCCGAGGGGTTTGATTGATTCCATACCAAACTTCTTTAGAATTTCTCTTGTGTACTTTGTTTGGTTGATAAAGATTCCCTCTTTGCTTTGTTTGATTTGGAGTCCAAGGAAGAAGTTGAGTTCTCCCATCATGCTCATTTCAAATTCGCCCTGCATCAACTTAGCAAACTCTTGACATAGAAGATTGTTAGTAGCACCAAAAATGATATCATCAACATATATTTGAACTACTAATAAATCTTTACCTTTTCTTTTCAAAAATAATGTTTTATCAACATTTCCTCTTATAAAATTATTTTCAATTAAGAATTTACTTAATCTATCATACCAAGCTCTAGGTGCTTGTTTCAAACCATATAAAGCTTTGTGCAATTTAAAAACGTGATTTGAAAATTCATGATCTTCAAAACCTGGTGGTTGTTCTACATATACTTCTTCATTTATAAATCCATTTAGAAAAGCACTTTTTACATCCATTTGAAATAAGTTAAAATTCATGTGACATGCAAATGCAAGTAATAGTCTAATGGCTTCTAATCTAGCTACTGGTGCAAAGGTTTCATCAAAATCAATACCTTCTTCTTGATTATATCCTTTTGCAACTAATCTAGCTTTGTTTCTAATTACTATGCCATTTTCATCTAGTTTATTTCTAAATATCCATTTTGATCCTATAACAGAATGATTTTTAGGTCTTTCTACTAAAGTCCATACATTATTTCTAGTGAATTGATTTAATTCTTCTTGCATTGCTAACATCCAATTATTATCTTTTTCAGCTTCTTCAATAGTTTTAGGTTCAATTTGTGATACAAATGCAAGATGATTACTAATATTTCTCATAGATGATCTAGTTCTTATTCCTTGAGATGGATCACCTATAATCAATTCCTTAGGGTGACTATAAGCATATCTCCAATCCCTAGGTAGATCTACATCATTATGATTAGTGTTAGTATCATCATCCTTAGGTGAATCATTATCTTTAGCGTCTTGCTCATGATCTAAAGATACATCAATATTTAATTTTTCAAGATCTTTTTCAATTAAGTTTGTATCTTCTTCATCATCAAATTTTTCGAACGAGTTGCTAAAGATTCATCAAAAACTACATGAATGGATTCTTCAACAACTAAAGTTTTCTTGTTAAATACTCTATATGCTTTACTAGTTGTAGAGTATCCTAAGAATATTCCTTCATCAGATTTAGCATCAAATTTGCCTAAATTATTTTTACCATTATTGTGAACAAAACATTTACAACCAAATGCATGAAAATATTTAATGTTGGGTTTTCTATCATGCCATAATTCATAAGGTGTTTTCTTTAAAATAGGTCTGATTAAGGCTCTATTTAGGATGTAACATGCTGTGTTAATAGCTTCCGCCCAAAAGTATTTCGGGAGTTTACTTTCACATAGCATGGTACGGGCCATGTCTTCTAAAGTCCTATTTTTCCTTTCAACTACTCCATTTTGTTGTGGGTCCTAGGTGCAGAAAAATTATGATTAATACCATTTTCATTGCAAAAACTTTCAAATAAGTGATTTTCAAATTCAGTTCCATGATCACTTCTTAGAGACACTATGGTAGTGTTTTTCTCATTTGTTACTTTCTTGAAGAATTTCATGAATATCGAGAAAGTCTCATCTTTGTGAGCTAAAAACATTACCCAAGTGAATCTAGAGTAATCATCTACTATCACAAGACCATATTTCTTTCCTCCTAGACTTGTGGTTCTAGTTGGTCCAAAAAGGTCCATGTGAAGTAGCTCTAATGGCCTAGAAGTTGAAACAACATTTTTAGATTTAAAAGAACTTCTTGTTTGTTTTCCAAACTGACATGCATCACATATTTTGTTATTTTCAAAATCTATTTTAGGTAGACCTTTTACTAAATCCATTCTAATTAGTTTTGAAATTAGGTGTGTGCTTGCATGACCTAATCTTCGATGCCACAGCCAACCAATCTCATTCATATTAGCATTATTAGCAACTAAGCAATGATTATTAGTAGACAAATTGTCTAAGTCAATCATATACATTGCCATTTCTATTTCCAATAAAAACAATGCTATTATCAATGGGATTAGCTACAGTGCATATAGAAGATTCAAATGATACTTTAAAACCTTTGTCACATAATTGACTTATACTAATTAAGTTATGCTTTAAACCATCAACATAAAGTACATTTTCAATATATGTGGAGGGAGTTATTTGAATGTTACCAAACCCCAAGATTTGGCCTTTGCCATTGTCGCCAAATGTAACAACTCCTCCTTTCTTTTCTTCAAGGGTGATGAATTCTTCTTTGTCACCCGTCATATGTCTTGAGCAGCCACTATCAAGATACCACTTTCTCTTTGATCTCTTGGCCACAAGACATTCCTGCAATGATATCAAACTTTATGTTTAGGTACCCAAGCTTTCTTGGGTCCTTCATGGTTAGTAGCAACAAATATTAAGTTTTTATTAGGTTTTAGAATTTTACATTCATAAGATTTATGTCCTTTTTGATTACATTTAAAGCATGTAAAATTACTTTGGCCAGCACGCACAAAAATATTTTTTAGTGATTTTTGTTTTCTTAAAGTGTTATACCCTAATCCGGCTTTATCAAAAACTGCTTTTTGACTATTTAATAACATGTCTAATTTAGTTGAGCTTAATGTAAACTTATCAACTATGTTCTTATATTTTTCAACCTCTTTCCTTAGTTTATCATTTTCATTGGAATTTAATTCTTTATCTTTTACCAAAACTTCATTTTCAGATTTAAGTTTCTTAACTTCATTATTAAGATCTTTTTTTCTTTAATGAAAGTTAAATTTTCATTTTTCAAAATCTTGTATTTCTTTTTCAAAACCTTGAAATCGCTAACAAGTTCATTAAAAGCATCAAATAGTTCATCAAAAGCAAATTCATCGCAAGGGTTATCGAAACTTACCTCATCGTTGTCGTCCGCATAAAACATACGTTTGCGACTTCCTTTTGTTCTTCTTCTTCGGAAGAAGTATCCTCGCTATCACTCCAAGTCGCCACATAAGCCTTCTTTTTCTTTTTGTAGGCTTTCTTCAATTTAGGACATTCATTCCTAAAGTGCCCCGGTTTATTACACTCATAGCAAGTCAAGGGGTCTTTCTCTTTTTCTTTGTCCTTGTCCTTGTTCTTATCCTTTTCTCCTTCCCACTTAGTTCCAAATTTCTTCTTGTGGAAGGGTTTCTTTCTCCTCATGAATCTTTTAAATTTCTTAGCTAAGAGAGCAGTCTCTTCATCATTATCATCATCATCATCACTGCTGCTCTCTTCTTCTTTTGCAGCTTTGAGGGCAATTACTTTCTTTTTCTTTGAGTCCTCCTCTACATGCTGCCTCATAGTCAGCTCATGGGTCATAAGTGATCCTAGAAGCTCCTCTAAGGGTAAAGTGTTGAGGTCCTTTGCTTCTTGGATTGCTGTCATTTTTGCTTCCCATGATCTTGGTAATGACCTAAGAATTTTTCGAACAAGTTCTGAGTTAGTATATGTCTTACCAAGACTTTTTAAACCATTTACAATATCTGTAAATCTAGTGTACATGCATGCAATGGTTTCAGATTGTTCCATGCTAAACAATTCATATTTATGAACAAGAATATTAATTTTAGATTCTTTTACTTGGTTGGTACCCTCATGGGTAACCTCTAATCTATCCCAAATCTCCTTTGCGGAATTACAAGTGGAGATTCTATTGAATTTATTAGCGTCTAAAGAGCAATATAAGACATTCATGGCCTTAGCATTGAGCTGTGCCATCTTCCTATCATTATCATTTCAGTCCATTTCGGGCTTAGGAACAATAGTGCCATCAATAACATGTGTGGGTGTACTAGGTCCATTAATTATAACACCCCATAATTCATAATCAGAAGCTTGAATGAATATCATCATTCTTGCTTTCCAATAAGAATAATTTGAACCATTAAACAGTAGAGGTCTATTCGTAGAATGACCTTCAGCAAATGATCCAACTTGTGTTGCCATTTGGATCTTTAGCTCTTGATCGTGTGATCAAAATCTAATGAGCACTAGCTCTGATACCAATTGTTGGCCCAGATGACAACCCAAGAGGGGGGGGGGGTGAATTGGGTTCTTTAAAAATTAGCCTTTTAAAAATGTTTGCTTAAGAGGAATGAAGGTAAAGGCAATGTAAATACAAACTGCAGTGAATAAAACAGAGATAGAGAAAGAGTCAATGAAAGCACGACAAACACAAAGATTTTATAGTGGTTCGGTGTATCCAACACCTACGTCCACTCCCAAGATTCACTTGGGTCCACACTATAATCTTCCTTGATTACAGCCGAGTTGTTTTACAAGCTCACAACTCAAACTTGTTTTTTTTCGGGATCACAACGAACCCAGCTGGTTTTCAAGGGCTCACCAGCACAAAAACCCTAACACAAGCTTTACCAAGCTTGTACCGAGGTAAGACTACCTCCACTAGTTCAATCCCCCAGATTGAACTAGACACAAATAATAGAAATGATGTTTTTCAATTACAAAGCTCCTTAAAGAGCAGATAATCAAATATAAGAACAAAGTTTAGAAAAGCCTGATTTGCAGATGGTTGGCTTTTGAGCTTTTTCTTCTTTTCTTCTTTTCCTCAACTCTTTTGAAGTGTAGAATCGGGCCTCAGCTCGAATTCTTCACGGACTGTACGTTGGAGTTGATTTGAGCTTTTCTTTGAATGTAGAAGATTTTTGAGTTGCTCTTGAATAGCACTTGGATTTTCTTCTGAAGCTTCCTTGGATTGTTGAGCTTGAGCACAGAAGGAGCTTCCTTTGATTTTACACTTTTTCTTTCACTCTATTTTGAATCACGGATTTTTTCAAGTGACGCTCTGTTTTTCTTCTTTTTCTGAAAGATTTCTCTCTTTTGATTTGAATGTCTATTCTCTTATTTTGATTTGAAAACGGCTTCTCTATTTATAGATTCTGCAAAAATAGCCGTTAGAAACAAAGAAAAATAGTCGTTAATTGAAAATCTTACCGTTGGCGCTGAGTTGGCATTCAGAAAAATCTCGCCCAGATTTGCTGGAGTCGACTCCTGCTTTCCGCGAGTCGGCTCGAAGTCGTGATACCAAAAATAGAAATATTCAGAAAGTCAAAGGGTCGACTCATCAAAAATAAAGTGTCGACTCCTGACAGTCGGGGGTCGACTCATGAAAAGTTGGGGGTCAACTCGCAAAATGCTCAGAAAAACACACCTCTGGTGTCTGAGCGGAGTCGACTCACATAGTCATGGAGTCGGCTTGACAGAATCGGGGGTCGACTCGTGAAATCACGGGGTCGACTCGAGACAGATAGTCATTTCTGTACACTGAGTGGAGTCGACTCTGAAACTCTAGAGTCGGCTCCAGAATGTATCAAAAATCAGAGAATTTTTTGATTAACTTTAAATTTGTTCTAGATTCATTTAAAATCATTATTTTGACTTGAATATAATAAAATTGACATTAGGAATCAATTCAAGAAATGTTCCAAAAACTCATTGATTAAAATATGAAGTATAAAATTTCTTTTTGAAAGCTTAAACATGGAGCTTGAAGTTACTTTCAAATTGTTAAAGTAATACTTTAACATTCTCATTCATTGTTCTAAATAAATTCATTGCTCATGTAAATAAACTCATTACATCTTTTAATGTAGTCATGGCTTTTGATAATCTTCAAAATCAATAAGATTGGGGCTACATATTCTCAACAATCTCCCCAACAGTTCTCACCCCTCATTTCACATCAATGAATTTGAGTTCTAGCATCTCAGTTTTTCCACAAAAAGCCCTGGGTCAGCCAGGCACGAAGCCCAGTGTGCCACTAGCAGAGCGATGTACCATCGGCTCTCAACAACTAAAGCCCGACCCTCGGTCGGCACAAAAGCCCTGAGTCAGCCAGGCACGAAGCCCCAGTGTACCACTGGCAAAGCGATGTACCATCGGCTCTCAACAACTAAAGCTCGACCCCCGGTTGGCACAAAAGCCCTGGGTCAGCCAAGCACGAAACCCAGTGTACCACTGGTAGAGCGATGTACCATCGGCTCTCAACAACTAAAGCCCGACCCCCGGTCGACACAAAAGCCCTGGGTCAGCCAGGCACGAAGCCCAGTGTGCCACTGGCAGAGCGATGTACCATCGGCTCTCAACAACTAAAGCCCAACCCTAGGTCGGCACAAAAGCCCTGGGTCAACCAGGCACGAAGCCCAGTGTACCACTGGCAAAGCGATGTACCATCGGCTCTCAATAACTAAAGCCCGACCCCCGGTTGGCACAAAAGCCCTGGGTCAGCCAAGCACGAAACCCAGTGTACCACTGATAGAGCGATGTACCATCGGCTCTCAACAACTAAAGCCCGACCCCCGGTCGACACAAAAAGCCCTGGGTCAGCCAGGCATGAAGCCCAGTATACCACAGGCAGAGCGATGTACCATTGACTCTCAACAACTAAAGCCCGACCCCCGGTCGACACAAAAAGCCCTGGGTCAGCCAGGCACGAAGCCGAGAGTACCATTGGCAGAGCGATGTACCATCGGCTCTTAACAACTAAAGCCCGACCCCTGGTCGGCACAAAAAGCCCTGGGTCAACCAGGAACGAAGCCCAGTGTACCATTGGCAGAGCGATGTACCATCGGCTCTCAACAACTAAAGCCCGACCTCCGGTCGGCACAAAAGCCCTGGGTCAGCCAGGCACGAAGCCCAGGGTACCACTGGCAGACGATGTACCATCGGCTCTCAACAACTAAAGCCCAACCCCTGATCGGCACAAAAGCCCTGGGTTAGCCAGGCACGAAGCCCAGTGTACCACTGGCGAGCTGTACCATCGGCTCTCAACAACTAAAGCCCGACCCCCGGTCACAAAAAGCCCTGGGTCAGCCAGGCACGAAGCCCAGTACCACTGGCATGCGATGTACCATCGGCTCTTAACAACTAAAGGGCACAAAAGCCCTGGGTCAGCCAGGCACGAAGCCCAGTGTACCACTGGCAGAGCGATGTACCATCAACAACTAAAGCCCGACCCCCGGTTGGCACAAAAAGCCTTGGGTCAGCCGGCACGAAGCCTAGTGTACCACTGGCAGAGCGATGTACCATGGCTCTCAGCAACTAAAGCCCAACCCCCGGTCGGCACAAAAAGCCCTAGGTCAGCCAGGCACGAAGCCTAGTGTACCACTGGCAGAGCGATGTACCATCGGCTCTCAACAACTAAAGCCCGACCCTTGGTCGGCACAAAAAGCCCTGGGTCAGCCAGGCACGAAGCCCAGTGTACTATTGGTAGAGCGATGTACCATCGCTCTAACAACTAAAGCCCAACCCTCGGTCAGCACAAAAAGCCCTGGGTCAACCAGGAACGAAGCCCAGTGTACCACTGGCAGAGCGATGTACCATCGGCTCTCAACAACTAAAGCCTGACCCCCGATCGGCACAAAAGCCTGGGTCAGCCAGGCACGAAGCCTAGTGTACCACTGGCAGAGCGATGTACCATCAGCTCTCAACAACTAAAGCCAGACCCCCGATCGGCACAAAAGCCCTAGGTCAGCCAGGCACGAAGCCCAGTGTACCACTGGCAGAGCGATGTACCATCGGCTCTTAACAACTAAAGCCCGACCCTCGGTCGGCATAAAAAGCCCTGGGTCAACCAGGCACGAAGCCCAGTGTACCACTGGCAGAGCGATGTACCATCGGCTCTCAACAACTAAAGCTCGACCCCCGGTCGGCACAAAAGCCCTGGGTCAGCTAGGCACGAAGCCTAGTGTACCACTGGCAGAGCGATGTACCATCGGCTCTCAACAACTAAAGCCCGACCCCTGGTCGGCACAAAAGCCCTGGGTCAGCCAGGCACGAAGCCTAGTGTACCACTAGCAGAGCGATGTACCATCGACTCTCAACAACTAAAGCCCAACCCCTGGTTAGCACAAAAAGCCCTGGGTCAGCCAGGCACGAAGCCTAGTGTACCACTAGCAGAGCGATGTACCATCGGCTCTCAACAACTAAAGCCCGACCTTCGGTCGGCACAAAAAGCCCTAGGTCAGCCAGGCACGAAGCCCAGTGTACCATTGGTAGAGCGATGTACCATCGGCTCTCAACAACTAAAGCCCAACCCCCGGTCAGCACAAAAAGCCCTGGGTCAACCAGAATGAAGCCTAGTGTACCACTGGTAGAGCGATGTACCATCAGCTCTCAACAACTAAAGCCCGACCCCCGGTCGGCACAAAAGCCCTGGGTCAGCCAGGCACGAAGCCTAGTGTACCACTGGCAGAGCGATGTACCATCGGCTCTCAACAACTAAAGCCCGACCCTCGGTCGGCACAAAGGCCCTGGGTCAGCCAGGCACGAAGCCCAGTGTACCACTGGCAGAGCGATGTACCATCGGCTCTCAACAACTAAAGCCCGACCCTCGGTCGGCACAAAAAGCCCTGGGTCAGCCAGGCACAAAGCCTAGTGTACCACTGGCAGAGCGATGTACCATCGGCTCTCAACAACTAAAGCCCGACCCCCGGTCAGTACAAAAGCCCTGGGTCAGCCAAGCACAAAGCCTAGTGTACCACTGACAGAGCGATGTACCATCGGCTCTCAACAACTAAAGCCCGACCCCCGGTCGGCACAAAAGCCCTGGGTCAGCCAGGCACGAAGCCTAGTGTACCACTGGCAGAGCGATGTACCATCGACTCTCAACAACTAAAGCCCGACCCTTGGTCGGCACAAAAAGCCCTGGGTCAGCCAGACACAAATACCACTGGCAGAGCGATGTACCATCGGCTCTCAACAACTAAAGCCCGACCCTTGGTCGGCATAAAAAGCCCTGGGTCAGCCAGGCTCGAAGCCCAGGGTACCACTAGCAGAGCGATGTACCATCGGCTCTCAACAACTAAAGCCCGACCCCCGGTTGGCACAAAAGCCCTGGGTCAGCCAAGCACGAAGCCCAGTGTACCACTGGCAGAGCGATGTACCATCGGCTCTTAACAACTAAAGCCCGACCCCTGTCGGCACAAAAAGCCCTGGGTCAGCCAGGCACGAAGCCTAGTGTACCACTGGCAGAGCGATGTACCATCGGCTCTCAGCAACTAAAGCCCGACCCTCGTTGGCACAAAAAGCCCTAGGTCAGCCAGGCACGAAGCCTAATGTACCACTGGCAGAGGATGTACCATCGGCTCTCAACAACTAAAGCCCAACCCTCGGTCGGCACAAAAGCCCTGGGTCAGCCAGGCACGAAGCCCAATGTACCACTGGCAAAGTGATGTACCATCGGCTCTCAACAACTAAAGCCCACCCCGGTCGGCACAAAAGCCCTGGGTCAGCCAGGTATGAAGCCTAGTGTACCACTGGCAGAGCGATGTACCATCGGCTATCAATAACTAAAGCCCGACCCTCGATCGACATAAAAAGCCCTGGGTCAGCCAGGCACGAAGCCCAGTGTACCACTGGTAGAGCGATGTACCATTGGCTCTCAACAACTAAAGCCCAACCCCCGGTCGGCACAAAAGCCTTGGGTCAGCCAAGCACGAAGCCCAGTGTACCACTAGCAGAGCGATCTACCATCGGCTCTCGACAACAAAAGGCCGACCCCCGGTCGGCACAAAAAGCCCTGGGCCAGCCAGACGTGAAGCCCAACGCATCATTGGCAAAGCTGAGCGCAAGCAGCCCCTGGAAGTTCGAGTCCTAGTCTCCCGAGTCCGGTGCTCCATCGGTCGCCGGGAGTCCATATTCTTCGACTCTAGGATTCGGTCCTATGAGACTAAGTCGAGGTTGTTCGAGAATGAATTAACGGTTATTCCTCAGCACTGACGAAACCCCTAGGGGTCCCACGTCGGTAACCAAGGGACTTGAGGAAAGGACACAATAGGATGAAGACAAATTTTGTCGAAGAAAAGAATATATTCATTAACTCAAAAGTTCTTACAAAACGCCGACCAAGCCGGACTTGCAAAAAAAAATGGGGGTACAATGAGAAGCTCTCGGCTCGGCTTGCGCATGCTCGTCGTCAGATGAGCCGACCTCGAAAAGATGTTCTGGCTCGACTTCAAGGGCCTGTGGAAAGTCCAGGTCTCGAACGACCTTTTCCTTTCCACGCTGGAACCCTTGAAGATACGCCTTCGTTGAAGCTTCAGCCAGCTCATCCGTGAAGCGCTCGGACGCCCGAAACTCTTCAATAACCCTGGCAGCCCTAGCCTCCATAGCTGCCTCCACTTCAGCAGCTCGAGCCTCTCTCTCTGTGGCTAGAGATGCCACCGCTATTCTCTCGGCCTCCAAGGCACGATCTCTCTCCTCCTCAGCTTTCTTTGCCCTCTCCTCGGCCTCCTTTGCCCTTTCCTCAGCCTCTCTCGCCCTCTCCTCGGCCTTCCTTGCCTTCTCTTCGGCCTTGCCCATTTGATTCTCGGCCGTCTGGATGGTCGTGGCCAACTCTGAAATGTGAAAGTCTCTGGCCGCGACAGCGCTCTCGGTCTCCATTAGCTGGCTGAGAGCCGCCCGCAGATGGTTGGCATCAACTTCCGCCCGGCTCTCGGCCGCTCTTATCTCATCGGCCTGGGCGATCCTAGCCGATTCTAAGGCCCTATCGGCCGCTTCTGCTCGAGCACGAGCCTCCTCCGCCTCTTTCTGGGCCTCTCGCATGAGGGTCTTTCCCCCATGGATGACCTTCCTCATAGCGGCCAAGGAGTTCGCAATCTGTAGTCGGACCTCATGTCAAAAAGAGAGAGGAAGAATAAAGGGGGAATCCAAAAGCAAGAAGCTGCGAGTCTACTTACTTTGACCAGGGTCGCGTAGGACTCTTGGAAGAAAGTGGCCGCCTTCTACTGGCTGAGCTCTTCCTGAACCTCGGGCACAAAGATTGACGAGATGAGCCGCTCCGCCCAACGTCCATCGTCTAGAATGGAGTCCCGGTGTAGCCTTTGCCTGGCTCCATTCCCTCCCGCACCCCTGCGGTTTCGGATTCAGCGCATGGGGGGCTGCTTGCTGGTGTCTGCTCCGGAGACGGACCTGCAGCCCCCGACGGTCCCTCTCCCCAGTTCCTTATTACCTCAGCAGGAATTGGTCCACGGGAGGTAGGAGGTTCCTCCGCTGTCGCTGGCTCCTCTATGGCCGGCTCCTCCACCATCGCCGGCTCCTCCGCGGCCGACTCTGCTGTCGCTACCTCCTCGCCACTGCCCTTTCAGGTAGGGTGTCGATCGTCAAATCGATCTCCGGGGCAGTCGGAGGCTCTTGCGGTGCAGGTGGCTCAGGCACCTGCACTGTCAGGCGTTTCGGGGCCGGTGCTTGCTGCCCCTTACTCGGCCCCTCTTGGGCCCTCCTTTTAGCCGCGACCTTCATGAATTTGCGGGTCGAGATTTTTATAGCTGTATAGCATCGACCGGGTTCAGTAAAAAAAAAAGAAAATGACGAAACAGGAAGACTTTGACTAAGTATAAGAAACACTTGCCGCGGTGGGAAATGAAACCCGCCGACTAAAGGTTTTTCTCTGTTAGAAGCAGGTTGTACCGAGGGATGTCAGTAGCCAACAGCTTCCCCAACGCTTCCTTGTCACCGGGGTGGACAGTGGAATTCGTATTACCTCGGAGGTCGGGGTCCCCCCACCGGGGCCTAACTTGATCAAGATCGGCAAAAAAGAATCGGGATTTCCATCCCTTGATGGAGGAAGGAAGAAGAAGCTTAAGGACTCGGTCGGGTCAGGGCTGAAACAGCCACCAACCCTTCTGAGCCCGGAGGATGTAAAAAGAGCAAAAAAGAGAGACTCTAGGGGTAATGTGGAGATGATGGCAGAGGACGATGAAGGCACAACAACTCGGAGGGAGTTCGGGACCAGCTGAGAAGGGGTCAGGAAGTAATAGTCGAGGAGGTTCACAAAAAAAGAAGGAAGGGGTATGCGGAGGCCCACCCTCAGAGAAATCTCGTAAATAGCCACTCGGCCCGGTCGAGAGGAGATCACTTTATCATCGGGAGTCGGGAGATAGAGCTCGACATCCTGAGGGATTTGGTAACGGGCCCAGATGTTCGCCAAATCCTGGCCTATCACCGTGGAGGCAACCCCTTTCGGGGATTCCGCCTCCACCTGTGAGGAGGTGTCGGCTTCCACTCGGCATCTCCTCGATGGGGCCATGCTAGCTATCGCCGGACGCCTCCCTGCGGGAGCCTCCCCGGCGACCTGCCGCCAGGCTAGGGGGATGCGGTCCTCCGAATCAGAGTACCACTCAAGAGGAGGTGAAGGAGAAGGGGGAGAGGAAGGAGAAGCGTGAAGCCTCCCAGGAGGAGAACGATCCTCTGAATCGTCCTTCGAGGTCTAGGACTAGGAGCTCAATGTTGGAAGAAGAAATAGAAAGGTCTAGAAGGGACGAAGATCTGACCTGGGGAAGAAAATGGCATGCGCGGAATCTCAGATTGCAGGGAGGGCCAGGAGGCGGAAGGTCAGGAAGCCAGGGGAAGAAGACAATGGAAGCAGGATCAATATGGCCAGATTCAACCCCCACCCGAGTTTTATTAGATTTTGAATTATCCCGCCTTGTCTTGTCAGCCACGTAGACTCTAACCGTAGGCAGGGCTGCCTCGATGATCGCTTGGCGCGTGGTACGATCCGCTTCCAGCCAGCGATGAGACGCCGCTGACGTCATCGTTATGATGGGTAATGATAGCGCCACTTTTCGCACGGACTTCGGAGGATCAACCTTGCTTCGAGGACGATCGTCGCGGATCGGGTGGATGGTAGTGGCTGCCCTTTCACATCCCCACTTGATGCCCGCATAAAGTCATTGCAGCGCCCAGAGACACATGTCTAGGGCGGTTCACGAAGGGCGAGGATCAGCCACTTAGGAGGTGACACCCATTTCGCCTCACTAGGGTGGGCCCGCTTTGCCTCAGGAGTGAGGGGGCATTGATATGGCTGATCCAGCGTCGTCAGAATAAACGATAACAGCAACTGACGGAGGCCCTCTCGGCCTCCTAAGCCCCCCCTCTCGGTGTCAGCCTCAAGCCACAGCTCCCGGGCCTCATGAACAGTATCTCAACCCTCGAACCCCCTCGGTCTCAGGCTGCATGAACAGTGCTTGGCCTCGAGTTCTGCCCTCGGCCTCAAGCCACAGCTCCCGGGCCTCATGAACAGTATCTCAACCCCCGAGATCCCCTCGGTCTCGGGCTGCGTGAACAGTGCTTGGCCTCGAGTTCTGCCCTCGGCCTCAAGCCACAGCTCCCGGGCCTCATGAATAGTATCTTAACCCCCGAGACCCCCTCGGTCTTGGGCTGCATGAACAGTGCTTGGCCTCGAGTTTCGCCCTCGGCCTCAAGCCACAGCTCCCGGGCCTCATGAACAATATCTCAACCCCCGAGACCCCCTTGGTCTCGGGCTGCGTGAATAGTGCTTGGCCTCGAGTTTCGCCCTCGGCCTCAAGCCACAGCTCCCGGGCCTCATGAACAGTATCTCAACCCCCGTGACCCCCTCGATCTCGAGCTGCATGAACAGTGCTTGGCCTCAAGATCCACCCTCGGCCTCAAGCCACACTCCTGAGCCTCATGAACAGTATCTCAACCCCCAAGACCCCCTCGGTCTCGGGCTGCATGAATAGTGCTTGGCCTCGAGTTCCGCCCTCGGTCTCAACCCACAACTCCCGGGCCTCATGAACAGTATCTCAACCCCCGAGACCCCCTCGGTCTTGGGCTCCATGAACAGTGCTTGGCCTCGAGTTCCACCCTCAGCCTCAAGCCACAGCTCCCGGACCTCATGAACAGTATCTCAACCCCCGAGACCCCCTCAGTCTCGGGCTGCATGAACAGTGCTTGGCCTCGAGTTCCGCCCTCGGCCTCAAGCCACAGCTTTCGGGCCTCATGAACAGTATCTCAACCCCCGAGACCCCCTCGATCTCGGGCTGCCTGAACAGTGCTTGGCTCGAGTTTCACCCTCGGCCTCAAGCCACAGCTCCCGGGCCTCATGAACAGTATCTCAACCCCCGAGATCCCCTCGGTGTCAGGCTGCATGAACAATGCTTGGCCTCGAGTTCCGCCCTCGGCCTCAAGCCACAGCTCCCGGGCCTTATGAACAGTCCGAGACCCCCTCGGTCTCGGGCTGCATGAACAATGTTTGATGTATGATCCGGCCTACTTCGGGCCACCTGGCACACTCACGTAATCCGCCGCACATCCATAGCAGGGTACGGCCATACCTCATAACGGCGTATGGTCCATCACCTGTCTGTCACTGTACATGGCCATATCCCGTTACAGCGTACGGTTCACCACCTGCCCGCAACTGTGCGTGGTCACATCCGGCGGTGGGCGCGCACCATGTACAACCACCAGCGCGAGACATCTGTGAGGCCGCACTGGCAGGTGACGCGGGACACCTCCGGCATGTATGGCGACAGTACGATCAGTCACTGTCAGCCTCATCTTTTGTCCGTTATTGAACGGGGCACCTTGAAATCAACAATCTTCGGGAATGGAACGGGGTATCTTCGAACAGGTATAAAAGAAAGCATATGCTCATGTTGTAAGTATGGATCCATGAACTCTGGTTTTCCTAACTCCTTCCGACTAGTTAAGCCCCAATTGTCTAGCTTCCTGGGGCTAGACAGTTCTCATCTGTTCCCAAGTGACTAAGTTGAGCGTCGGAGGGTCCCCACTGGAGCATCCGGTCTCCGGGGCTTTTCTTGCAGGAGTCCGACGAGGAGGACGTCCGTTTTCCCTGTGCTCGAGGAAAGTGACTTGGCAATAACAGAATGAAAAGTTCGTTCTTTATTATATAAGAATTTTTACGAAAGTGTTTCAATTGCTTTTTGTTAAGGAAATTCTAATTTCTAATGTCAAAAAGATAGAAAGTTTTATTTTCTGATAATTTATTCTAATTTATTGAGTGGGACAAGATTTATACCTTTTTTTTCTTTTTTTTTAATGTGATTATTGATTAGTGTAAACTTACAGCATTGGCATCTATATGTGAACAAGATATAATATATC
The DNA here is from genome assembly GCA_900491605.1 of Calamus simplicifolius. Taxonomy (NCBI): domain Eukaryota; kingdom Viridiplantae; phylum Streptophyta; class Magnoliopsida; order Arecales; family Arecaceae; genus Calamus; species Calamus simplicifolius. Next base: position 397,822 of record UESW01004375.1, read on the forward strand.
ATTGAGAAAAATAGCACTTTGCAAGAAGATTTGTTGCTTAATTGCCTCCCATTTTAATACAATCCCCAGCATTAAAGTTATAGCTAGCATATCTCAAGCCTTTCAGGGTGGCAATGAGCTTAAAGAACCACTGGAACTCATCTAAATGGAGTGGAGGCCACAGCAGAATGGAGATTCCGACCATGGATAAGGAAGTGAATAAGATAGAATTTTCTTTCCAGTAATATAAATAAGCCAACCCATGTGATCTCTATGAATATATTCAATACTCCCCTAAACCATCTTTAATTAAACCATCAAAGTTTACCTCGGTCACACCAAGAAGAGGGGGTATCCAAGTAACCACTATAGAATTAAAAGTAGCAAATAAATGAACACGCATCAGATTTTTGGCGGGATCAAACCCGGGTCACCCACGTGACAGGCAGGAATACTCACTAATAGATAGCGCAATGATTAAAATACCTTAATTTCACTAATAGATAGCGAGAGTAAGGGATCGAATCCACATGGACTTTAGTGGTTATCTTAATTAAAATTATGCAATTAGGAAATTAAATAAAAGATAATGAGAATAATTAAGATATGATCTATCTTATGAGAGCACGGCCCGTACCCGTAGATCACGGCCCGTCCCTTTTAAGAATAAGCCAGTCAAGAATTATTTTCACTTAAAAAGAATTCACTAAGAACTAAACATAAATAAATATTTTATTGTAAAGCATCCGAATACATAAAAATTAAAACAAAAAAAAAATCTTTTTCCCTGACATCAAGAAGGCAACAGCATCAAGAAGGCAATAGCAGCTTTGGTTCCAGACCGAACTCTCCAGAATCCTTGCTTACTTGCTTCCTGAATCAGATTAGCGCCTCCCAAAACTCTGAACTAAGGGAACATCTTCCTGTACTTTCGAGCGCACGATCAGCTCATGAATGCCTCTCCTTCTTCCTCTGTTCGGGGGTTGCTCTTACATCTACCCAGCCAAAACTATTTATAGATGCTCATATGTGGAGAGGACGTGAAGAGAATGCAGAGAAATCACTGAGAGATCATGCCTCCCTGTTTTCATACTAGACGCGGCTTCCTAATTGTTCAGATTTGATTCGAAGCCCGGACGAATAAGGACGATTTGTTTGCTTGATCCATGAACGCGGAGAAGACATGGAGAGATCATGAACGTCCATATCAGATGCTCGGTTTCTTTGTTCATGAATACGGAGAATGCATTGATTTCCTTCCAAATTTAAATTCTTTCCCGATTTGGCATCCGAACGAAACATGAAGAGATTTCGGAGAGATAATGGACGATTCTCCTTCCGATTTAAAAAGTCTTCAATCCAATTTATTCCCTGATTGGTTGGTGGAGTGATGGGATAGGAAGGAAAGAAAAATCGGAAGAGAAAAATGAATTTGTGAAATCTGCGATTGAACTCGGCAATTGGTTTATCAAGTTTGCTTTGAGATGCGTGCAGATAAAGATAAATCCAGTTAGTTTTAGGGCATTAGGTGTAAAACACCCCTCGGACTTATTGACTCGAGTCAAAAGGGCTTCAGGTATGACTGACTTTACTTAGGTTCTTTCACATTCTTACCTTTTTACATGAACAACACTACTTGCTTAGGTGACGGGGCCCGGTTACTTAGTGAAAGATGCTAAGAACCTATTTTATTAACTTTAAAAGAGACTTTTTTTTTTTGACATTTTACACATACCCTTATTAAGTAGATTGTACTATAAAGATTAGTGGTCAGGAAAGTCTGAAATTATTCTTCAAATTTTTCTGGGCTAAACTCTATCTTTTATTAGGTTTCCTTAATAATTTATTCCTCAGTATCTCTAAAATAATCTAACCATTAATCGTTAATTGATGATTAGAATGCTTGATTAACTTCAAATCGAGACAAAATTTGGTACACAAATACTGATTATAGTTTTACTCGGATTTACTTATTCTACCCCCCAACTTAATTTCCATTATCTCTAATGGAAGAAAATTAATTTTAAGGAAAGATACTACCTAGTCAAGTATTTGAAGGTTGGAGGTTTCATTGTTGCCATCTTCTTTCGATCTACTTCGGTTGCTCTTCTCTGATCATACTAAAAAATATAAAGTTAAAAATAACTGATAAATTGGGTTGCCTCCCAAGAGCGCTAAGTTTAAAGTCTTCAGCCAGACTATGCTACTCATTATGATAGTATTGGGTTCACAAGATCAATTGATTCAATAACTTCTCCATCATTAATTTCTTCTATATATGGTTTCAAACGTTGACCGTTTACCTTAAAAATATTCCCTTGCTTAGGATCTTTGAGTTCTATCACAATATGGGGAAATACTTGAGTTACTATAAAAGGTTCATTCCATCGTGAACGAAGTTTTTAGGGAAAAGATGTAATCTTGAATTATAAAGCCATACTTTTTGATTTGGTTCAAAAGTTTTTCTATTAATAAATTTGTCATGATTTGCTTTGGTTCATTCTTTATAAACTTTTGAGCTCTCATATTCATTATTTCGTAGCTCTTCTAACTCATTCAATTGAAGTTTTCTAGTAACACCTGCCTTTTTCATATCATAATTAAATTGCTTGATGGCCCAAAATGCACGGTGTTCCAATTCTACTAGTAAATGGCATGCCTTTCCAAATACCGATAAAGAGACATTCCTATGAGAGTTTTAAATGCAGTATGATAAGCCCATAATGCATCATCCAAACGTTCTGACCAATCTTTCCTATGGGGTCTCATCATTTTCTCAAGGATATGTTTAATTTCTCTATTTAATATTTGAACTTGGCCATTAGTTTGGGGATGATAAGGTGTAGCTACCTTATGAGTAATTCCATATTTGTTCATTAAACCTTCAAAGTGTCTATTCGTGAAATGTATACCCCCATCACTAATTATAGCCCTTGGGCATCCAAAATGACTAAAGATGTTACGCTGAATAAACTTGATTACAACTTTATGGTCATTGGTTCGAGTTGTCATGGCTTCAATCAATTTTGATACATAATCAACTGCCACTAGAATGTATTCGAATCTGAAAGAGGAAGGAAATGGGCCCACAAAATCAATACCCCATACATCAAAAATTTCTACAATCAAGATAGGGTTTAGGGCATCATATATTTTTTAGAAATATTTCCTGTTTGTTGACATTGAAGACAATTACTGCCAAATTCATGTGCATCTTTAAAAAGTGTTGGCCAATAAAACCTACTTTGCAGTACCTTTGCTACAATTTTTCTTCCACTAAAATGTCCCCCATGCAAGAGAATGACAAAAGTTAAGTATGCTTTTGAATTCGCTCTCGGGGACACATCGCCTAATCACCTGATCTGAACAGTACTAAATAATTCAGGGTCTTTCCAAAAGTAATATTTGATTTGTGAGAAAAATCTATATTTTTCTTGTTTTGTCCAGTGGGAAGGTACTTTTCCTGTTGCCAAATAATTCATAATATGGGCAAATCAGGGAAGATTGCTATGGGAAATTGAGAACAGTTGCTCATCAGGAAACTTATCTCTGATTATTTCTTTGTTATATTCCACTGAGATTCTAGAGATATGATCTGCTACCATATTTTTGGAACCCTTTTTATCTAAGATTTCTAAGTCAAATTCCTGAAGTAGAAGGATCCATCTAATCAATCTAGGTTTTGTATCCTTTTTTGATAACAAATGCCTTAATGCTGCATGATCAGAGTAAACTAAGACCTTGAACCCTAATAGCTATGATCTAAATTTTTCTAGGGCAAACACGACTGCTAGTAATTCTTTTTCAGTGGTAGTATAGTTCATTTGTGCAACTGAAAGAGTTTTGCTAGCATAATAAATTACATGGGGTTTTCGATTGAGTTTCTGTCCTAGAACTGCCCCTACAGCATATTCAGAAGCATCACACATGATTTCGAAATGTATGGTCCAATCTGGGGGCTTGATAATTGGTACAGTGGTCAAAGCAGTTCGCAGGATGTTATAGGCTGTTAGACAATCTTAATCAAAATTAAAAGAACTATCTTTGGCCAGCAAATTACACAAGGATCAAGAAATTTTACTAAAATCCTTGATGAAGCGTCTGTAAAAACCAACATGGCCAAGGAAAGATCGTACTTGTTTAACTGAGGTTGGGGTGGTAGATTTGAGAACAATTCAACCTTGGCTTTATCAACCTCAATTCCTCTCTCTGAAATAATGTGTCTGAGCATAATTCCCTCATGGACCATAAAATGGCTCTTCTCCCAACTTAGGACTAAATTATTTTCATACATCGTTTCAGTACCTTAGTCAAGTTCTCGAGGCAGCTATCAAATGAAGCAACAAAAACTAAAAAATCATCCATAAATATTTCCAAAAATTGATCAATCATATCAGAAAATATGGCCAACATACATCGTTGAAAAGTGGCTGGTGCATTACAAAGACCAAATGGCATGCGTCTAAAGGCAAATGTTTCAAAGGGACAGGTGAAGATGGTCTTTTCTTGATCTGTAGGAAATACTGGGACCTGATTGTATCCTGAATATCCATCTAAGAAATAAAAGAAACTTTGTCCCGCTAGCTGTTCCAGAATTTGGTCGATAAAAGGCAAAGGGAAGTGGTCTTTCCTAGTTACGGCATTCAACTTTCGATAATCTATACACACTCTCCAACTAGTTGATGTGCGAGTAGGAATTGATTCGCCCTTTTCATTTTCAATCACGGTAATACCCGACTTTTAGGTACTACTTGGATTGGACTGACCCATTGACTATCTGATATTGGATAAATGATATCAGCATCAAGCCATTTTACTACTTCTTTCTTAACAACATCCATCATGTTCAGTTTTAGCATCCGTTGCCTGTCTCTATGTGGTTTGGCTTCAATTTCACTATGAATGTAGTGTATGCAAACGGAAGGGTCAATTCCCTTAAGATCAGCTATTGTCCATCCAATTACTTCTTTATGTTATTTAAGTACATCTACCAATTTATCTTCATGCTCAGAGGTTAGGGTAGATGCAATGATTACCGAAAGGGTATCATTGGGTCCAAGGAATGAATATTTTAAGTTAGCAGGAAGAGGTTTCAATTCTAGTCAGGGTGGTTCTTCCAAGGATGGTATTAAAGGGCTTGGTTTAGTTGGAAGTGGTTCATATTTTATAGTCCAAGGAGGGATGGTATCAAACTTAGGTAATTCTAATAACAGGTTTATCTCTTTGGTGTACTCATCAATATCAAAGTCATCCATTCAAAATGTGTAAGACATGTTCGTAAAGGATCCGAATCAAGCAAACTTTGAAATTTCTTATCTACAACTTCTTCGATCATGTTTACTTCATTTAAATCATACATAAGTGGTCCTTGGAAAGCATTAAAAATATTTAATCTCATCTTCTTATTTCCAAAAGATACATCCATCACACCCGTTCTACAATTTATACATGCATTAGCGGTAGCCAGAAAAGGTCTTCCAAGAATGATGGGAATTTGGTTAGGATTACCACTAGATTCCATATCTAACACAAGGAAGTCGATAGGAAAATAAAATTTATCTACCTTCACTAATACATCTTCCAATATTTCATGAGGTACTTTGACTGATCTATCTGCCAATTGTAGTATTATCGTCATGGGTTTCAACTCTCCAAATCCGAATAACCCATACATTGAACTTGGGAGAAGGTTTACACTCGCACCCAAATCTAGTAATGCTTTTTTGATTGTGAAGTTCCCTATTACACATGATATAATCGGGGTACCAGGATCTTTTAGTTTGGGTGGGGTTATTTACTGAACAATTGAGCTGACTTGCTCAATCAATTGGATCTTTTTAGTATTTGTGTCTTGGCTTTCCATTTTTATATGCATAGATCCTTCAGAAATTTTCCATAAGCTGGAACTTGCTTGATAGCATCGAGAAGAGGTAAGTTTATTTGGACTTGCTTAAATAACTCAAGCATCCCATTCATTTTTATATTCTTCTTTCCAAAGAAGAAGAAGATTCTAAAGCACTAGGGAATGGGGCTTTAGGTGTGATTGCTTGATCATTGCATTCCTTTTCTTCTTCATTTCTTCTCTTTTCCAGTTCAGCCACTTTTAATTTCTAGGTTGGTTCAGGTGGGTTCAACGTTCTTCCACTTCTTAGAGTCATGACTGATTTAGCATGTTCTGGGAATTTATCAGGACTATTGGAACCCTTAGCCATGAATTGTCCTTTTGGGTTATCGATAGGCCGACTAGGTAACTTACCCTCCTCCCTTCTACTAAATGATGTGGCTAATTGACTATCTGAGTTTTTAGTTTTGCAATAGATTGTGTGTGGAAGTGAAGGATTTGAGTACTCATTTCTAGCCCTTTCAATGCTTGTAACACCTTGTCTTCGAAAGTAGGATGATTATTCGGTAGAGGTTGTGGGATGTTTGGGTATTGTGAATATGGTATGCTTCTAAAATTGGTTTCCTGATTATTAGGTCTGATTGATGATGAATTGGTTATAGGTTGAGGTTTCCAAGAAAAATTTGGATGATTTCACCAGTCATGATTGTAAGTATTTGCATATGGATCATTTCCTGTTCTAGGAGCCAATCGGGTTTGGGCTTGGTGGGCTTGCTCTTGAACAAGCTCAGGAAATTGGTATGCAGCTGGATATTCACCTGTAGAATAAGTCGGACTTGAGCAGATTATACAAACACCGTGATTTTGAATAGATGGGGAAGAGGTGTTTCCAACTTGTAGAATTTGGTCAAGTTTCTAGGACAATTCATCTACCTTAGTATAGATATCTATAGAATGACCTATTTCATATATTCACCTCTTTTAGGTTCTATGGGAGGGTCTCTACGAGCGACTGACATGTGATGTAATGAATTCTCACTCAATGTCTCAAAGAGTTGCCAAGCTTCATATTCATTCTTTAACATAAATGTCCCACCACATGAAGCATCAACCATTTGTCGGTACTTTTCTGACAATCTATCATAAAAACATTGAACTAACTGTCATTTAGGTATGGCATGATGCAGACATTTTCTTATCAATTCTTTTAATCTCTCATGTCTCATGAAACATCTCGCCATTAGTATGAAAAAAACTTGTTATGGCTTTTCTAATTTGATTCGTTTTTTCTATAGAAAAGCATTTCTTAAGAAACTCTCTCTGAAGATACTCCCAAGTTGAAATTGTTACAGTATCTAATGAATTTAACCAATATTTGGCTTTGTCCTTAAGAGAGAATGGGAACAACTTAAGTCTAAGAGCATCATCAAAAAAATTTTGAATTTTTACGGTCGAACAAATCTCCAAGAATTCATCTAAGTGTTTGTATGATCCTCATTTGTAAGTCCATAAAATGAAGGTAACATTTGAATCACACTTGACTTGATCTCATATTGAGTGGCCTCCACTGGAGGCACTTGAATGCAAGGAGAGTAGGTATACTTTGAAGGAGTAAAATTAAATATTCTTTTAACTATCATGATGGATCATTTTTATTATTAGGGTCCATAATTCTAAGTCTGTTTGCTCTAAAGATTCTTTCTATTTCAGGATCTAGGGGTATGAGATTAGGTTGTAACGATCGGCGACCAAGCATACACCCTATCGATGTACTCTAAAGCAAAAGTAATTCAAATTTTTTTATTAATGTAATAGAAGAAAAAGGAGACGATTCTAAAAGAAGTATCCTAAGAGATTCCTAGAACTAAGAGGAATGAAGACTAATTTAATTAGGATTTAATAATTATTAGTAATCAAGTTAACAAAGATTAAACTCTCTACCCTAGGCTTAACCTAAATCTAGACAGCTCTTAACTTCTAAGACCGCCTTGGAGCCCTCCAAGTCAAAAATTAGCTGATCAACTAGCCAGTTAACAATAAGGTCAGTGAGGGTCCCCCGTCACTTACTAGGTAAGTGAACAGAACCAATTAAGTAACAACTTTCCTCTTCTTTTCTAGACACCAGTTAAGCAGTCAATCTCGACCCGGTCCAACTCTTTTGGGTGCCTTGTCCTATTGAGCTCGAGTTCCTTAGGGACTGACGTCTAGTTAATTTTAAAATTAATGGCTTGGGTTAATGCAAAATAAAGAATGTGGTTTATCAGCCAAGGAAGGGTGATTAACTCCCCCACCTTATCTTGATTAGGGGTTTATGCCCTTAAAATTAATTATAAAAATGTTATGCAACAAGCAGATGCCAAGCTCTTGAAAAAATTAATCTACTTACTTTTTTTTTTTAGATTTTTGTGGTTAAGTTTCTAATTCCCTAATAAATTATGAGATGTCAATGAAAATATTTTAAGTTTTGCAGACAATAAATTTATCTAAGTCAATCTAAAAATAAATAAAATAATTTTTTAATTTTTAATTTTTATTATTTAATTATTTAATTAATTATTTTTTAAAAAAATTAATTATGTTTTATGGAAAGTGTCTTAGGGTTTTCTTCAAGTTTTTTTTTAAGTTGTGTTAATAAAAAAAAGTTGATTAGGTTAAAAGTGGGTTTGTGATTAGAAGGAAAATAATTTTTTAATGTTAAAAAGAAAAAAAGAAATTCTAATAATTAAGGTAACTAAAAAAAATAAAATTAACAAAAAATTCGTGATAATTTTTTTTAAAAAAATTAAAATTTTTTTTTAAATTTTTTTTTTCAAAATAACTACACTTAAGTCCCCGGCAACGACACTAAAAATCTGATGCGTGTCGTAGCGAGAGTAAGGGATCGAATCCACATGGACTTTAGTGGTTATCTTGAATTAAAATTATACAATTAAAAATTAAATAAACACATAATGAAAATAATTAAGATATGATCTATCTTATCAGAGCACGGTCCGTACCCGTAAATCACGGCCCATCCCTTTAAAAATAGACCAGTTAAGAATTATTTTCACTTAAAAAGAATTCACTAAGAATTAAACATAAATAAATGTTTTATTGTAAAGCATCCGAATACATAAAAATTAAAACTAAAAAAAATCTTCTTCCACATCAACAAGGCAATAGCATCAAGAAGGCAATAGCGGCTTTGATTCCAGACCGAACTCCCCAGGATCGTTGCCTCCTGAATCAGATTAGCGCTTCCAAAACTCTGAACCGAGAGAACGTCTTTCAAAACTCTGAACCAAGAGAACGTCTTCTTGGACTCTCGAGCGCACGATCGCCTCACGAATGCCTCTCCTTCTTCCTCTGTTCGGAGGTTGCTCTCACATCTGCCCAGCCAGAACTATTTATAGATCCTCATATGCAGAGAGGACGCGAAGAGAACGCGAAGAAATCACTGAGAGATCATGTTTCCATACCAGACGCGGCTTCCTAATTGTTCGGATTTGATTCGAAGCCCGGACGAATGCGGATGATTTGTTTGCTTGATCCATGAACGCAGAGAGATCATGAACGTCCATATCAAATGCTCGGTTTCTTTGCGTGTTTCATGAATACAGGGAATGCACTCAAAATTTGAATTCTTTTTCGATTTGGCATCTAATTTATTTCCTTATTGGTTGGCGTGATGGGATAGGAAGGGAAGAAAAATCGGAAGAGAAAAACGAACTTGTGAAATCTGCGATTGAACTCGGCAATTGGTTTACCGAGTTTACTTTGAGATGCGTGTAGATAAAGATAAATCCTTGTAAATTTAATTTTGAGCTCATTTTAAATCCGATTTGCGTGCCATTTACGTTGTTGGACTCCTAAAATCGAGCTCTTTAAGTTGATAAGGTTTTACCTAAATATTATATAAAATATTTAAATATTAAATAATAATAGGTACTTTGACTTATTAATTAATAGGTTCATGATGATTATTTGTGCGTTTATCACATACATCATGTAAAATTTGAGCTTGCAAAGTTTAGATCAATCATATCATTGATTCAAAAAAATTCTTTGGGATCTTTGACTTCTCTATCTATGCAAAATATTTCACCATCTTTTTTACTGCCGTTCAAAATACAATTATAATCACTAATTAATACTATAGGAAGCCCAATAGAGAGTACATTAAATGGAGCATCCTATTAAAATTTCTTTGTATGCTACAAATGCTAGCGTATACAACACCAATCACACAAGATGGATAGGATTGTTAAGAGATAAGACCAAAAACTACTTGCCTATTAGCAATGGCAAAATTATTCTTGTTCACATTCTTTCTCCATACAATTATAATACCAAGAGATAAACCTTAACATGGTATTGCATAGAAGTTCCACACAAGCCTGATAAACCTCTATATTCTAGAAAAAGAATCTTTAAGGATTCTTGTTTCTAGAAAATAGCATATATATAGATTAAAGCATTGTATCAAGTGTTTTATATAGTTAAAAAAAAAAAGGCTTAATAGTCCCTAACAATTCCATGAGATGATCCTCATGAAATATTAATGCCATTTTTAATAGGAAAATAATCTCCTCCTGCATCATCCACATTAGACTTAAAATTGCAATCTGAGTCCCGTTCTCTAGCTAGGAGACTAATAACTATTACTCCCTAAGTTGTTTTCCTTCCCACCAATCATCTTCATGTTCAAAACACCCCATTAACTATGGTAAGTGGTTTCACTATATTGAATAATTTAAATTAAATTGATAGAAATATGAGATATTGTCTAAAGTGTTACTTCCCTATGCACCATCCCTTTGTTGAATCTTTTCAACAAGTTCATCTACTTTAGGAATAGTGACCAACTCCTTTCCTTTATGAAATATATAAAAACTTCTTTTGGTATAATAACTTTGCCTAACTTATGCTGGATGGATAATTGTGTATCCTTTCAATATCATACTTTCATCAAATAAGATGATTCTAACCCAATTTTTTGAGATTGAGATTCATGTTTTAAAAGATTGCTTTCATTTTTTTCTTACTGTCTTGAGTTGCGCTTGAATAGCCAACCACAAGAAAACAAATTCTTATCACTAAGGTTCAGAGGACCTAACTTTCTCCACCCTTTTTTTTTTTTTTTTTTTGTAACCAATAGATAAATTTTGAATTTTTGTGTCTGGGTTCCGTTATACTACCTTCATTTTGCCCCAAACCCATTGGCATTCTCTTGTAATAGAGGTATGATTATTACAAAAATTACCACTATAATCCTAAGAAAGCTTCCCACTATAATGTTTTTCTTAGCTAATGTTTTGATTTTACATGATGTAAAGAAAAAGGAGTTGATTTTCGAACCATCACTGTCTATCATTTATTTTTCTTATTTTTTATACTTTTACTTTTACTTTTGAATAAAAAATATAACTCAATATTAATTTAGATATTATTTAAATATCAATATATATATATATATATAAATAAATAAATATATATTTATAAATATACTCAACTCAATAACTCAACTCATTTAAGCTTTTTTCCAACTACATGAGGTCGGTTACATAAACCTGCTTCCTCCAATATATATTTATAAATATATGAATGCAAATTCTTAAGCTAGGTAGTCAAATCTATTTTTTTCTTGTTTATAAAGTGATAGAAAAACCTTGTTTCTAGAGGTCTTCTTTTTATAAAGAAAAAAAGCCAAACATTAGTTAAGATAAAAAAAATATAAACTATGATTCGTTATAAAATATAAATAAAAAATAAAAAAGTGAAACATTCATTATAAAATGAAAACAAAAAAGGGAAAAGCAAGATCTAAACGTGACTTGAAATAAAAGAAAAATTAATTATAACTTATTATAAAATAAAGTAAAAAATTGAAAAGTTATAAAATGAAAGCAAAATTATATATACAAAAAAGCCAAATGTAAGTTGAGTTAAAAAGAAAAATTATGATTCAATATAAAATAAAAGCAAGAATATTAAGAAATTATAAAATGAAAGTGAAAAATGAAAAAAAGAACCAAATGTTCACTATGAAATAAAAGCAAAAGAAAAATATAAAAAAGAAAACAAAGCCAAACATTCATTTTAAAATGAAAGTAAAAAAATAAAAATAGAAAAAAGAACCAAACGTTATAAAATGAAACTGAAAAAAAAGAGAGAAACATTGAGTATAAAATTAAAGTGAAAAATGGAAAACAAGAAATAAAAAAGAGAAAGTTATAAAAATGGAAGTACAAACGAAAAAGGAAAAAAGAAAAAAAAAAAGCCAAAGCTTTGTGATAAAATGAAAGCAAAATAAAGTGAAAAAAATAAAAAAAAAGCCAAACCTTTATTATAAAATGAAAAAAATGGAGAAAAAATGCCGTATATTGGGTATAAAATGAGAGTGAAAAAGTGCATACCTAAGGAGTCAAATCATGATCAACACCATAATTCCATGCCACTATACCGGACTTGCAAAAAGGTTTTTTACAAGAATTATCATTTGGAATGAAAAAATGCACTACATTAAATGCTATTTAATTTAGGTTACATATGTCAACGATAAAGTAAATCTTTTTAAATTTATTATATTATACTAATCATGTACCAATGCATTGCATAGGTTATTTTTAAATATTAATTACTATTATAACATGATTTTTTAAAAAAAGGAGAGAAAATATCTATTATCAAGATATCAATCACTATAAAAAATTCAAATTTTACTTAAATTTTAAATAAAAATACTTATGCTATTTTCAAATTTACTATTGTAGCTATTTGTAAAATGGTAATTCAGATCAGCCGATTAAGGTGGCAGCTCATGCAAAAAAAAAAATGCCTCTCAATTTCTACATGACTACTTTATTTTAAGTAGTTATTTATTCATAATTTTCATCCTTACGCACTGCACCATTCTATACACCTGGTCCTACTCCACTGCCACAACATCGTAATACTCAAATCCTAAAGGATCTCTTTAATAAAATTTTTAAAATAAAAAATTAAAATTAAACTTTTAAATTTAATAATTTTTAAATTAAATTTTAAAGTTCTATATGTTTTTAATGCATCATCCATTCAAAGAGTCATAAATAAATAAATAAAATACATCTATTAGTTAAAAAATTTAAATTTTAAAAGTAGTTAATTGATTAGATATTGTAGATTAAAATATAGATAAAATCTTTTCTTATAATCAAATTACTGGAATCCAAATAAAAGAAAACTTTTCTGCGATAGCGTTTTGACAAGCTACTGACCATGACCTTATTAGGTTTAAACGCGTTGAATAATGTTTTGCACGTGGCAACTGGCAATAGGATGACAAACCTTCATTTTATTAAATTAGATTAGAGTTAATAAAAATTAAAAATCATAACATTATTTTTTTTTCTTTATTTTTATTGGATAAAATCATTTGTTCTTGCCCAATAAAATCATTTTTGAAGAGAATTTCAAGAGAATATTTAAAATTTGAAAAAAAATAATTTTATTTTAAAAAAAAGTATAAGTAGAAATATTATTATAATGATCTTCAATAAGTATAACAAGAAATAATAAAAAATAGTAACTATTGAATTTTTTTTTATATTATTTATTTTAATAAAATAAGCTGGCGGCGATTTCACTGCCAACTCGGTCATCGATCATCAAAAAGACTCCACCGGCGCTCGCGAGTCGCGTCTCGCGTCCGAGGAAAATTGTGGCCGCACCGCTGCCATCGTGAACGGCGACAAAACTCAGGATAAATGTGGCATTAAAAAAAAAAATTGAAAATTCGCAGATTTTTCGGACCGGCCAGGGAGTTTAGGGCAAGAGGCCGTTGGATGTCTCCCAAGTAAACCGTTGGCAAATCTGAAACCACCCGTGTTGATGCTGCTCTCCGCCACCGCCACGGCCACCGGCGGCGGCGGCGCCGTCCATCTACCTCTAATCTACTGTGCCAACTCTAGCACCGCAAGCCATGTCCAGCCCCCCGACCGCAAGTCCTGCTTTGGCCCCAATATCTCCTTCCCCTCCCGACCCAGGCCGATCCAGAACCGCCACCCAGCTCCAGTCCTCAGAAGCCAACCTCCCCTCCAACCCGTTGCCCTCCCTGATCCCAGTGCGGAGGAATTGGGCCCCTCCTCGGCCACCGCGGTGGCCGCCGCCATCCGCCGGGCCTCCCCCGCCTCGCCTGTAGAGTTCACGCAGCGCGTGGAGAAGCGCGGTGAGGGTGGGCTGGTCCTGCCGAGCCCCGACTTCCTGCAGCTCTGCGTCGAGCAGCTGGATTTGTTCCGAATGGTTGTCGAGAAGGACGCCATTTTGTCGGTTAGTTTTTCCTCACACTGCCGGAGATGATATCTTTGTTTCCCAAATTAAATCGGTAACTGCATGTTGATGAATTTAAAGGAAATCTACTTCGGATTTCGATCATAGATTTATTGCATTTGTCTTTCGGCTCTTGTCATGTAATTTATCTTTATTTGTGATGTTGATGCTTTCTTTTTGTTATTTGATTCTAGATAACTGATTAAGTCGATGGTATTTATCTAATTTTGATGCTCAACATGTGAGATTACCAAGAAGTTTAGAACTTTGCCGTTTGTTCTTTGCTTGTTTAAAGAAGACGAAGAATGTTTATGAAGTTAGCTTCACGACTATTTCCATGAAACTTCTGTACTTCAAAAACTTTGCTTGATGATTTTTCATCAAGTTTGGAGCTTGGTGATTGTTCTTTGCATGATTGAAGAAGACAGAAAATGTTTCAAGTCAGTTTCATGGCTTCTTTGACATTGGGTTCAATTAGGTGCCCCATGATGGGCTGATCCAGCTAAATCCATGTCACCCAAGCCTAAGGAAGTCTGGGTCAATTTTATTTTCAAACTTCTGCGTTTCGGTTCTGGGGAGTTAAGAAAACGGTCCATCGCGGAGTTTTTATGAGGGGTGGCTTTCTCTGGAGTGTGGACGATCTCTTGCACTCGCAATGGAAGAGAACAGTGGATCTAAAGGCTCGAGTCTGATGGAGTGCATTGGCCACATAAGACCTTGGGGAGATCTCTTTTTTAAATCTATGCAACCTTATTCTGTTAGATTCATCTTCGTCTATCACTTATCTTTTTGTGGAAGACATTCTACAGAATGAAGCTGATCACATTAAAATATTTCTTATGCATCGACTTTGACTTGGGACAAGTTTCATTTTTATTCTCATTCAAATTGCATCATATGCTTTTTTTTCTATTAATTTTTGGAGATGATCTGCTGTGGATCTTTGTAATTTATAATTAGCTTTAATTGTTCTTTACTCATCGATGAACTTTTATCTTCTGCATATAACATATCCCATCATATATCTTCTTGGATAGTGACAGCAAGTTTCACAACAGTTAGTGTAGACAGTTTTAGTGTAGACAGTTTTAGGCTTGCAAAGACACTTGCTATATGCCATTATGAGGTTGTCTATCTGTATTACTATAACTACTACTAACATTTATCACTGCCCCATCATGCTTCCTTTAAACAATTTCTATGTGTCTATTGTAGGACTTAATTTAAACATATTGATCACGATATCAATATATTATTATGATCAAAAATTACCTCCAGCCATTATTATTAATGGTCTATCCGATGAGGGTAAGGAATCCGATCTTCCTTGCTTTCCTTTGGACTGCACGGGATCTTGATCTTCCTTTCTTTAGGGATCTCGATTGATCTTCCTCCTCCTCGCGATGGATCTTGATTGAGGTCTTCTAATCAACGAGCCATCGCATTCTGATGGTGTATACCTTCAGGATTGCTCTTGATCAGGGACTTAATTCCAATGCCTCTGCTTATTAGGTTTCTCTCTCGAGAACCATGTTTTTAAAATCTTAGAAAGGGTCCCTTTTTATACCCAATTCCTTCACCGCATGCCCCATCAAGCAAGCGTTCAGGTATTAAAAGGGGGGGGGCTGTTATCACTTTTTAATAGGAGAAACGTTAGTCAATAAAATAGGACCATTAATAAGATAAGTTATTACATTCTCCCACTTGGTCCGTATATTTTATCAACACTGAACAAGAAACTAAATACATGAATCATAGCGATAGGTCCTCTATAATTGAGTATTATCTTCTATGTATTACAATGCATTCAATTTCTTTACCACTATTCCAAATGTGACAACATAACATAATGAATAAACCATATGTTTATTCAGAGTCTAAAAGAAAAGTTTGTCATTTCTCAAAAGTCATATAACGTGTACACCTGAATGAGAAATAAACAAACAATTGAAATAAGAGTTTCTTTGTACAAATTGTTATCAATACAATTATATCATGGAACCAACTCCCATTCTTATCACATGATCCTTAAACTTCTTAATTGGCATGCCTTTAGTCAAAGGATCAGCTATCATCAATTCAGTGCTAACGTGTTCTATGACCACTTTGTTCTCTTTAACACATTATCTTATGGCTAAATACTTAATGTCGATATGTTTACTTCGACTACCACTCTTATGGTTTTTAGCCAAAAATACAGCAGCTGAATTGTCACAATACAGTTCAATTGGCCTAGTAATGGAGTCAACAATTCTAAGCCCTGAGATGAAACTCTTCAACCATACACCTTGCGATGTAGCCTCAAAACAAGCAACGAACTCCGCTTCCATAGTAAAGGTAGCAGTCAAGGTCTGCTTTGCACTCCTCCATGATATGGCTCCACCAGCTAACATAAATATAAATCCTGATGTTGATTTCCGAGAATCAACGCAGCCAGCAAAGTCCGAATCTGAGTAGCCCTCTATCTCCAAACGATCAGATTGTTTATACATGAGCATGTAGTCCTTGGTCCCTTGAAGATACCTCATGACCTTTTTAGCAGCTCTCCAGTGGTCTAAACCTGGATTATATGATACCCAACATTCCTACTGCAAATGCAATGTCAGGTCTTGTGCAAACCTGAGCATACATTAGGCTTCCAACAGCTGAAGCATATGGAATGTTGTGCATCTGTTCCCGTTCAAGTTCATTTTTAGGGCACTGGTTCAAAGCGAACTTGTCACCCTTCACTATAGGTGCAACACTTGGTGAATAATTTTTCATCCGAAATCTCTCCAAGACTTTATTGATATAAGTTTCTTGAGACAATCCCAAAATGCCTCGAGATCTTTCTCTATGGATCTTAATGCCAATGACATAAGATGCCTCACTCATATCTTTCATATCAAAATTTTTGGAGAGAAATTGTTTCACCTCATGTAGCAACCCTTTATCATTGGTTGCAAGTAGAATGTCATCCACATATAGGACCAAGAAACAAATTTTGCTCCCACTAACCTTCTGGTATATACATTGATCCATGATGTTCTCTTCAAAACCAAAGGAAGAGATCACATCATGAAATTTTAAATACCACTGACGTGAGGCTTGTTTCAATCCATATATGGATTTCTTAAGTTTGCAAACCAAATGCTCACCATCACTAGAGGAAAATCCTTCAGGCTGTTCATGTAAACCTCTTCCTCTAGATCTCCATTAAGGAATGCGGTCTTCACATCCATTTGATGTAACTCAAAATCAAAATGAGCTACCAATGCCATAATTATTCGGAGAGTCTTTCTTGGATACAGGAGAAAATGTCTCCGTGTAGTCGATTCCTTCCCTCTGAGTGAATCCTTTGGCAACGAGTCTTGCTTTATATCTCTCAATGTTGCATTGTGAGTCTTTCTTTATTTTGAAGATCCATCTACATCCAATGGCTTTTACACCATCAGGCAACTCAACAAGATCCCAGACTCGATTAGATGCCATAGATTCCATCTCGTCTTTCATGGCATTGAACCACAAGTTTGATTCCTTAGAACTCATGGCTTGTGAAAACGTTTCAGGATCATTTTCGGCTCCAATGTTATAGTCAGATTCATGTAGATACACAACATAA
The DNA here is from genome assembly GCA_900491605.1 of Calamus simplicifolius. Taxonomy (NCBI): domain Eukaryota; kingdom Viridiplantae; phylum Streptophyta; class Magnoliopsida; order Arecales; family Arecaceae; genus Calamus; species Calamus simplicifolius. The sequence continues at coordinate 415,536 of UESW01004375.1, forward strand.
TCACTAGGAATTACTGATTTCTTTATTCTAGTTGATCTTCTTAATGTTGTGTCAATGACCTCTTGAGGAGTATCTTGCACAACTGATTGTTGATGAACAACACGATCTTCTAGATTACCATCAGCTTGTGAAATCTCAATGACTGGTTGTTGGGCACTTATTGAGTTTGAGGAGTGCTATAAATAACAACCAATCCCTCACTTGAAGTGGAAGCTGGAATAACTGAATGATCTTTCTCAGAAGAAGCCAAATACCGAGATTGATCACTCCCACTGATCAAGTCATTCTCAAGAAATTTTGCATTTCTTGATTCCACAATCCTAGTGCTGTGAGATGAACAATAAAATCTATAACCCTTGGACTTCTCAGCATATCCAATAAAGTATCCACTAATAGTCCTTGGGTCTAGTTTCTTTTCTTGTGGATTATAGACTCTTACTTCAGATGGGCATTCCCCAAACACGTATATGTTGCAGACTTGGTTTCCAACCTTTAAATAACTCAAATGGCGTTTTGGAAACAGCCTTGGTTGGAACCGATTCAATATATACGCAGCAGTTTTAAGAGCTTCAGTCCACAAGGATTTAGGTAAGTTAGAGCTGACAATCATGCTCCTTACCATGTCCAATAATGTCCGGTTTCTCCTTTCAGCTACACCGTTTTGGTCAGGAACCCTGGCATGGTGTATTGTGCAACAATTCCATTTTCTTCAAGAAACCGAGCAAACGGACCAGGTGCTTGTCCATTCTCAGTGTATCTACCATAATATTCTCCACCTCTATCTGACCTCATGATTTTAATTTGCTTGCCGCATTGTTTCTCTACTTCTGCCTTAAATACCTTAAAGGCATCTAATGCTTCGTTCTTATTATGAAGTAGGTAGAGATACATATATCGTGAATAGTCATCAATAAATGAGATGAAGTATCTCTGACCATACGAATCCATATCTGGGCTACAGATATCCGTATGTATGATCTCCAGTTTTCGAACTTCTCTTGGCATCTTTTTTGGACTTGTTGGTTTGCTTTCCCTTTATGCAGTCCACACAAGTGTCAAAATCAGTAAAATCAAGAGTATCAAGTACTCCATCTTTTACTAATCTTTTAATTCTCTCAATGGAGATATGACCTAATCTCCGATGCCACAAAATAGAGGAATTCTCATTTATAACACATCTTTTCATACCAGTTTGGGCGTGCATCACATTATAGGTGGTATTATTTTTCAAATTGATTTGGAAAAGATTGTCTGACAATGTACCATTCCCAATAAGCTTAGATTTATAAAATAAATCAACAGAGCTTTTATTAAAATTAAAGGAATATCCTGCTGGTACAAGCCTTGACACTGAAATCAAATTTCTAGAGAAACTTGGAATATAAAATGTCTTTTCCAAATCCAAAACAAAACCAGAATATAAAATAAGTCTGCACGTCCCAATTGCTTCCACATGTGAACCCATCTTGTTTCCTGAATAGATGCTCTGTTCACTTCCCAATGGTTTCCTTTGATTTAGAAAACCCTGCAAGGTATTTGAAACATGGATTGTAGAACCAGAATCAATCCACCATGTGTTATGACATATAACCAAATTGGATTCATGACATACGAATGAGGTTAGAGTACCTTTCTTGTCAAGCCAAGCTTTGAATTTGAGACAATCTTTCTTTATATGCCCTTTCTTCTTGCAAAAGAAGCACTTGGACTCCTTCTTGTCTTTTGTATGGATGGATACTTTACCCTTTCCTTTGCGTTTGGCTTTGGGAGCTTTAGTCTTTTTCTGAGTGACTAAATGTGCACTTTCTCCCATTTCTAAAATCAGCCTCCCTTCCTCTTGAACACACATGGTCAGAAGTTCATTAATTGACCATTTGTCCTTATGTGTATTGTAAGATATTTTGAAGGGACTATATTGCTGTGGGAGTGAGCTCAAAATAAAGTGCACCAAGAAAGATTCTGACATCTCAACCTCTAGGGATTTCAACTGAGCCGCAATGTCCCTCATCTTCATGATGTGCTCACGCACACCTCCAACCGTAGTGAGCTTCATTGATGATAATTTTGTCATTAGGGTGCTAGCCATTGCCTTATCTGAAGACTCAAATTGTGCATCAATAGCCTTCAGAAGTTCCTTGACATTTTTGCACTCAGGAATTGAACCACGTATACTAGCAGAAATTTTAGTACGTATGAACATCATACTGAGGCGATTGGACCGTTCCCATCGTTCATACGCAGCAATCTCAGCCTGAGTGCTAGTAGATGTAACTGAATGTGGTTCATCCTTCCTGATAGCATAGTCAATATCCATGCACCCTAATTGAAGAAGAATTCTCTCCTTCCATAATTTATAATTATCACCACTTAAATCGGGAATGTCACATTTCATATCAGAAATATTAACAGGCAAAATAGCTGCATAAAAAATAAATCATGTTCATGTAATTGAATTTGAGGCATATAACTTGATGTCATGTTTTACCAATGTAAACATGCAATAACATGAATCAATAACATACAATAACTACCTGTGGGCTAAGTTATTATACTCAAATAGACTCATTAGCTTAATGATGTGACTAACAAATTATATTCCTTTCTTAATTCCTGTGGGTAATTAAGAAAATAATTTGTTATCGCATCCTAATTAATTATATTAGTGCAACAAAAATTCCTGTGGGATAAGATTCATTACATTAATATAATTAGTCACAATTAATGTCATCTAACCTTATGTGATCTTTGCAACTCAATATATAATTTTGATTAATCAAAGATGCTGTGGCTACTCCTCAATTAATCAACATCATATTGATCACATGACATTATATGCATATAGATTAACCAATTTAGCATGATTATTAGGTAGTGATCTTAATCAACGTAACATTTTCAAATTAAGATCTGAGTTAGTCAAATTGGCCAGGCTAGTGAAGAGAAGTGGGGGTCCCCCCGTTGCTTTCCTTAGGTCAGTCAACGGAACCAATTAAGTAACCACAATCTCTTTACCTTTCTAGACACCAACTGACCAATATACCTTGAAAGGATTTGCACTGTGATTTTCACACTACCACCAAATTCATGCATAGAATAAATCTAGTACGCAGAACAGAAGATAACATTTCAATATCTATTTAATGAATTTTAAAATTATCATCTTAAGAAAAAATTTTGTTAATTAAAACACGTTCGGCCGTAGCTCATTATTCCCTTGGGCCAGTCTATGCAAAACACCGTAGGCATAGAGACTCAGGAGGCGTATTTTAATACAAAAATTTAAACTCAAGAAACAAATGATAAAAATAAATCATGTTACATGATTTAATAAAACATTAAACAGATAATAAATGCATTTAAAATCCAACCAATCCAGATTTTAAATCCCGTGAGAGAACGGAAAGACCATAAGCGAGAAAACCGAAAACCGAAAGTTTTCTTTTCTTTTTAATATGTCACCGCATGTGGTTATTGAAGCCACGTTTCCGCTGCATTTCTCTTCTTTAGTTTTTTTCTTTTCTTTAATGCTACGTTTCTTTTCTTTTTCTTTCTTTAATGCTATCTCTTTAATACCAAAAAAAGAAATCCGGGAAACCTTTAATGCCAGAAAGAAATCTTTCCGGGAAACCTTTAATGCCAGAAAGAAATCTTTAATAGAAAAGAAAGAGGCCACGTTTTGTTTCCGCAAAAATCGGAATCTGAAATAGGTTTAATGGTTTCTGTCAATCCCGTGAACAAAGATCAGAACTGATCGAAACCTGAGATCCGAAAAACTGAAAACGGAAAACACGCGGCATAAATTGCTAGAAAAGAGAAACTTGGATAGAAATCTTCATAAAATAAGGCAGAGGTTTTAAAAAAGCTCTGATACCAAATGTAGGACTTAATTTAAACATATTGATCACGATATCAATATATTATTATGATCGAAAATTACCTCCAGCCATTATTATTAATGGTCTATCCGATGAGGGTAAGGAATCCGATCTTCCTTGCTTTCGTTTGGACTGCACGGGATCTTGATCTTCCTTTCTTTAGGGATCTCGATTGATCTTCCTCCTCGCGATGGATCTTGATTGAGGTCTTCTAATCAACGAGCCATCGCATTCTGATGGTGTATGCCTTCAGGATTGCTCTTGATCAGGGACTCAATTCCAATGCCTCCGCTTATTAGGTTTCTCTCTCAAGAACCATGTTTTTAAAATCTTAGGAAGGGTCCCTTTTTATACCCAATTCCTTCACCGCATGCCCCATCAAGCAAGCGTTCAGGTATTAAAAGGGGAGGGGCTGTTATCACTTTTTAATAGGAGAAACGTTAGTCAATAAAATAGGACCATTAATAAGACGGGTTATTACATCTATATGCTGAAATTTCATCCTAAATGCCCCCAAATTACTACTGTTGGTTAGTGTATACTCTTTCCAAGTTGATAAAGGCCATTTATAGTTTTTCTTCTTTTATCAAAATCCACTATCAGTTGCCTGAGCTTGAGATAACTTCTTTTTCTTTGGCCTATGACTGGGTAGTCTGAGATTCTCGTAATATATATTTTTTAAAACATTTTGTTTTATCATTCATCCCCATAATGCCATAGAATGGCTTATAATTCAATAAAATTTTCTTTACAACCTTTTCTCTTATAGATTGAAACTGGAATACTTCTTACCTGATAATTTGGCAATATCTTAAGTCTAAATTCTCATAGTGTTAAATTGGTGAGAAGTTGAATGTAGGTTCAACATATAGGCTGAGTGTTCATCATTTTCATATCATTTTCCTTGCCCTTCAATTGTCTGCCATACAAAAATCTAATTAAAAATTTAAATCAAATGTCCATTTGTAGAAGAGTTTTTCTATAAACCTTTTTATAATTTGCACAGGCCAATGGTTATTTCCTCTCAACTTGAGAAACAATCCTCAAATGTCTATTTTGCAGGTGTATGTGAGACCAGCTGGCAGTTATGTTATGGACCAGTTAGAACTATGCCGAGTTGTTTTTTATCCAGGAATTGGTGTATCTGAAAGTTCAGATTGTGTGATACTAGTTGGTAAATTTGCTATACCAGCAGGTTTACATGCAGCTGAAGCTGCTCTTTCAGGACAGCAGGTATGTTGATCTAGTTTGCCAGTTTTGAGAGATATTAAATCATGTTTTTAAAATGCCAGTTCCAGACATAATATTGATCAGGGACCGGATTGAGCGATACCAGTCTGACTTTGACACTTGGGGCAAATTGGCATCCTACGGACTCACCAGGACACTATTTTTGTTTTGCTTGCTTTGTTGTTTGTTATTCTAATGATTGTCTAGAGAGTGTTTAGGTTTTATGTGTCAAATTTTAAGATTAGGGTAGGTTGGGTTTATGGTTCCAGTATCGGTATTGTCTCTTCTTCTCCTCTACTTACTCTGGTTTCTCTCTTCTCTTTTCATCTCTCCTCCATGTGTGAACCATGCAAGGCACAAGAGCCTCAAGAGTTTCCTTTTAACCAAGTTCCAGGCCTGTACGAGTCAGTACCAGCTGACCTAATCCCTAATCCAGCCAGGACCCAACCACACAGACTGGATTCCAGTTTATGTGGAGCCTGAGTTCCATAGCTGTCCCAGGACCTGTCCTCTCATTGGTCTGACCAAGACAGTTAGATCACCCAGGTCTTGAATCCATTAATTAAAGACATTAGTTGTTAATCTTGTATTTGCTGATGATTTCTTTGCGCTTGTGAGTTGTAGGTGGAAGTTATACCTGACTGTTGTGCTGTGGTTCTGCCAATGGTGAAACACCCGTTTGTTGTGGGATTTCTAGTTGCAGAACTTCCAAAAGTTGATATGGTTATGTTTGCAAATGCACTCACCGATGAACAATTGCAGTTGAACTCGCCTAAAGATGGTTCATATGGGTTACCACCATCTGCCAACAAGAAAATGCAGGAAATCCAGGTTTTCAAAGAAGATTTGATGAAAGTTCATAGTCAGTTTACTAGTGAAGAAAGATCCAGAGCTATTATGATTTCTCGATCTTTGGCTATGGCATATGTCATGGATCAGGTAACTTTTGACCATAGTTGCATTAATTGTCACATTCAGATGGTAACAACATCTGTAAATCATGAGTACTACCTATGCCCACATGTCTTTCATTCCTAGAAGATTACTTTTCTGATCCTATCTTCATTTTTCATGCCTGTTGAAGCTCGCTATTAGGCATTGCAAACCGAACCACACTCCACTTATCAATTGGAGGTCTGCATTATGATCTAGTGCTTAGCTTGTATAATATGCTTACATGACAGCTGAATAAAAAGGACTTGCCTATCAAACTGTAGGAGTGGCTTGCCTGGTACCTGATACTGACCCAATGCCAGGTGTTGATTACTAGCCTGGCATGGGCAGGCAGATAAAACCATGGTGCAAGAACATATTTTGGATTTTGAACCCTTTTTGAAATGATTAGCTCAACCTCCCCTCCTTGTTTTCCATCTAGCCTTGGGATCTTCCATGACATTATAATAATGAAATACAAAGAAGCAAATATAATTTTCAGCCATAGTTAAGTTATAAAACCAGTCTTCATTACAAGATGATTGGGAAAACAAACAATCGATGGGAAAACATCCAGAAAAGAACAAGAAGAAAAGGAGAGTCATATTCAAAGGATTGTTTCTCAAACTCTTTGGCAATCTTTAGTTTGTTGGAGAAGCATTCTTGACTCTTCAGGAGCATTTCTGTCTATCCTGATTTGTTGGAGATTGTTTCTCAAGCATTTGTTAGCTCATTTTAGGTCATAGCCCTCAAATGATCACTAATGTTTAAGAATGAAGCCTGCTTAACATTTAGATAGCACAACCACATTCCTGTTCTATAAGAAACAAATAAATTTGGCCTAAAGGTTTGAGGAGAGCCAATCATCAGTCATTTGAAGCCTCATTATAATTGATGGTTTGCTTTCTCGAAATTTTTGAGTGAAAGGAGCTTATCTAATTGCTTAAGCCAGTTGTGAGTTTAAACCTTAGGGGAAGATAGAGTTTTGAGCATGATATGCTGTACCGATATGTACTACCCCATACTGAGCATATTGTGCCATGGTACCAAATTGAGACTCAGTTCTAGCATATACCAAGTCTTAGCATGTTAAGCCGCCACGCATATTGGGCATATAGACACTATGCTAGTATGATACGTTATGGAGTCCAGTACTAAGATGGCCAAGCTTGGTTCTGAGTGCTTGGCTGTTGTTATATAATTTAGTGTTGTTTTCTTATGAAGTTAGTGGTTTGTTTTGATGTTTGATGTGTATATTGGTCTCCACCTGAAAGTTGGCATAAGCGTTTCATTGATTCAGATTGTCAGTGATGTGGTATGTAACAATTGGAAGAAATGTGATGCATGTTCTCTTGTTGTCATCAACCATCTCTTGCTACTCTTTCTTCTGTTTCTTTGATGATGTGACTGAAAAATGTGGATAAGATAGATTCACCAAAGAAATACCTTCCCAAGTTCTCCAATTCGTTCCATCCAAAAGATGCCCGGAGCTTACTGCTCTGCACCTTTGTACATGCCTCCATGGATCACTATTTGTTGATTTCTGGGGGAGGGCTTAGATCTAATGCAAATTTATAACGTGTGAATGAGCCAAATGAATTGGGATATAAAAGCTGGCACGTTCTGCCTGTTCTCATATTCATTGACAGAAATGCATCACTTTTTCTAGAAGGAGATTTTTTTAATACATGGGTAAGTTTTAAGAATTTTCACTGGGACTCATGCATTAGGAGCACATGAGAGTCAGAACCAACCGGATTGGAGCAAATTGGACCGAACCAACCCGAAATCGTTGTAGTTCGGCTGTTCGATTTGGTTCAGCACTATTGGGTTGCATTATGGGTTTGGGATAATGGGTTTGGGTACAACCCATTTAAACGAAATAAAAATGAATTGTTTTTGCTTCACTTTACTTGATTCCATGATTTCGTAAACCTAGCTCCTTCCTTCGTCACCACTGCCCCATATCCCTCGTCAGTCACCGGCCACTGGTCGTCCATCGATCATCGTCGGTTGCCATCTCTCATCGTTTGTCGCACGTCCGTCATCCATCCAATTGTCGCGAGGAAAGTAGATAGTCAAATAAGTTTTTTGGCCATCTTTCTTTTTTTTTTTTCCTTCTTTCAATCTTTTTTCCTTTCGCCAGCCACCTCCCTCTCCTCTCTCCATCATCTTTTCTCTCCTCTCTTTGTTTTGCAATGTCGGTTCACCGCAGTTTAATATGGTATGGTTCAATATGGTACCAAACCAACCTTTGGTTGGCCCAAGCTATTGATACGGTTCGGTGAACCTTATATAAAACCAAAGAAATCAAATTTTGAAGAAAGTTTTAATAGTTAAAATTTTCTGAGTTCTTTTACTAAGTTCCAATTAGATCCTATTGAACTGATATTAATTGCATAATGGATGTATAACTGATTTATTTATCTTGTGAATATTAGTTGTGAACAACTTCCTCGAATGCTGTTTTATTTCATTCAAAAAGTTAAGAGTAGTTGAGTTTTGAGATATTTCACGAAATTCAACTGAATGCATTCAATGCATCTATACATTTCAAATAACTATTTTTTTTTTAAATCTTAGCCAGAATCTTACCGTTATTGTATCAGTATATTCATGTGTATGTCGGGAACCTAATGAGTATTTTGTCTTCCTTTAGGACAACCTTAAGAATTTTCCTTGGGACTCCATGAATTAAAAAATCTCTTTGTATTTACCTTTCTTGTATGTGTTAGAATTTAGAGCCCTGCCTTTTATATTTGAGATTGCTATCTGGATGAATAGTATTGGGATGATAAAATGAGATTTCATTTTAATTGCACTAAGAAAAAATGGTCGAGCATTGCATAACTTGTATGCCTACGTCTTAACAGTTGATTTCTTATTATTTTCTTCAAAGTATGCATCCGAAGTACATTGATCTTCCTCTCAAAGCTACATTGGTTTTTCACATCGTTGCATCTATTCAATGCAGTCTTCTTTACCTTATCAGTGGTGCATTCAAAATAGAAGTATGTGTGTGAATATATTTGTTTGTGCATGCACACATGCAAGCTCTGTTAGAATAAATATAGTTTGAATAGAAAACTTTTTGTTCCACATCAACTAAAAGCAAAAAGGACTAGAAGTTTAAAAGTACACAAAGCCTTAAGTCTTTGATTTTGAAGAAGAACCAAAGCTAGTGGGTTCTAGTGGTTCTTGGGCTTGAATCTACCAATAAATTATTATTAAATAAATCAAAGATTGGGCCTTGGGGCCGTTGGGGCCTTGATTGATGAATATAACTACCAAGTAGTTATATATATAATTATTTTTTTCTGAAAAGCCACAAAATTTGAATTTGAATGTCAAAGGACATGTCCTTTTGAAGAGCAAACTGTTTTCTATAAATTTAATACATAATCTGAATTTTGATTTTAATTTTCGTTTTCTATCCTTGAGAGCACATATACTTAAGAAAGGAACAATTTTAGTTTGCCAGTGTCTAAATTCTAGTGCTGAGAATTTAGATTATTGACAGTCAAATCCTGGGAAAATAGACACTCACAGATCTTCTAAGCACAAGGAAGGAGTAGAAAATTTCTGTCTTAGGACATTGCAATCAAGCAAGCTTCTGTCCAAAAATGGTTCTATTTCTCGTTCGTTTATTTTATTTAAACTTATCACGAATTATTGAATATAGATTTCTAACAATCTAAGACAGAAATTCTCTCATCTGTTTCTATATTCATTATATTGTTGTTTGTGTTGTATTTAATTAACAGAATATGTGAACATGGCATCACAACCAATTGATGGGAATAATAATTCCTACAATACGAAAGATGAGAGACCTGAAAAATTTAAGGGTCTAGACTTCAAGAGATGGCAACAGAAGATGATTTTCTGGTTGACAACCATGAATTTGGCTCATATAGTCAAAGAAGAAGTTCCAAAGACTGATGAAAATCCAGTGACTAACGAGACACTGATGACAATTGAAGCATGGAGACAGTCTGATTTCTTATGCAGAAATTATATTCTGAATCGATTGGATGATACACTCTATGATGTGTATTCAGAATGTAAGACTGCAAAAGATGTTTGGAACTTACTTGAGAAAAAATATAAAACAGAAGATGCAGGGGCAAAGAAATTCGTGGTTGGTAAATTTCTCAAGTTCAACATGGTTGACACAAAATCAGTGATCAAACAAGTGGAAGAATTGCAAGTGTTGATTCATGAACTACATGCAGAAGGTTGTGTTGTGAATGAACACTTCCAAACTGGTGCTATTATAGAGAAATTGCCGCCATCTTGGAATGATTTCAAGGTCTATCTAAAACATAAACGCAGAGATATGTCTATTGAAGACTTGATCTTGAGGCTGCATGTTGAAGAAGGCCATAGGAAAGGAGACAAGACGAATGTTCCTGAAATTGAAGCCAAAGCAAACATGATTGAAGGACAACCAAATAAGCCAAAATTTCAGAAAAAGAGAGTCCAAAAGGATAAAAAAGAAATACAAACCAGTTTGCACCGAAAGGAAAGAACTTCAAAAGAATCAAAGGAAGTTGCTGGGTTTGTGGAAAGGTAGGGCATAGGGCTTAAGATTGCCGCCACAGAAAAGATCAGAATTTAGCAAATTCGAGTCATAATAATTAGGCCAACATTGCTAACTTGGATGTTGATTTGGTTGCTGTTGTGTCTGAAATCAACATGGTTTATGATTTGAGAGGTTGGTGGATTGACATAGGTGCTACAAGGCATATTTGCAGTGACAAGAATCTATTTTCTGATTACAATCCTATTTCTAGTAAAGAAAAGCTCTTTATGAGAAATTCTTCTTCTTCAAAAGTGGAAGGAAAAGGAACTGTGATGCTCAAATTCACTTTTGAAAAAGTGATAACTTTGGTTGATGTGCTACATGTACCTGAAATAAGGAAGAACTTAGTTTCTGGCCCTTTACTTAGTAAGAAAGGGTTCAAACTTGTATTTGAGTCAGATAAATTTGTTCTGACTAAGGGTGGCATGTATGTGGGGAAAGGTTATTTGGCTGATGGTTTGTTCAAACTAAATGTAATGGTTGTTAATGCCAATAATAAGAATAAGGCTTCTGTTTATATTGTTGATTCGTTTGACCTGTGACATGCTAGATTAGGACATATAAATTCTAGGTCAATACATAGAATGGTTAATCTGGAATTAATACCAAAAATTAATGTTAATATAAAGCATAAATGTGAGATATGTACATAATCTAAGTTTTCTAGACACTTTTAAATCTGTTCAAGATAGGTCAAATGAATTACTTGGTTTAATTCATAGTGACTTGTGTGATTTTAAGTCTATACCTACAAGAGGTGGACGAAATTATTACATAACATTTATTGATGATTGCAGCAAGTATTGTTATGTCTATTTGATTAAAAATAAGGATGAGGCCTTAGATATGTTTAAATTATATAAGGCCAAAGTTGAAAATCAATTAGATAAGAAAATAAAAATTATAAGATCAGATAGAGGTGGAGAATATAAGTCCACTTTATTTTCAGAATTTTGTGCATTACATGGAATTGTACATCAAACTACTGCACCTTATACACCACAACAAAATGGTATGGCAGAAAGAAAAAATAGAACATTTAAAAATATGATTAATTCTATGTTAAATAGTTCTGGACTTCCATATAGTTTGTGGGGTGAAGCTTTACTTACTGCTAATCATATATTGAATAGAATTCCTTTTAAGAAAACAAATAAATTACCTTTTGAAGTATGGAAAGGTAGAAAACCTACTTATAAAACTTTAAAAGTGTGGGGTTGCTTAGCAAAGGTCCAAATTCCTTTACCAAAAAGAATAAAATTAGGACCTAAAACTATTGATTGTGTTTATTGGCTTTGCAAAGAATAGTGCAGCATATAGATTTTTAGTAATTAAATCTAATGTTTCTGATGTTCATGAGAATACAATTATAGAATCTATTGATGCTGAATTTTTTGGAGGTATTTTTCCTTATAAAGAGGAAAAATACAGTTCTTTAAGGAAAAGGACTTTTGAAGTAAGTCAAGAAGAACCATCCACTTCAGAGGTTCAAAAACAAGATTTAGAACCAAGAAGAGGAAAAAGAATAAAAGTTCCAAAGAATTTTGGATCAGACTTTATAAGTTTCTTGACAGAAAATAAACCACAAAATTATAAAGAAGCTATATCTTCTTCAGAGGCTCCTTTATGGAAGGAAGCAATCAATAGTGAAATTGAATCCATTTTATAAAATAATACATGGGAATTGATTGATTTACCATCTGGAGTCAAACCAATAGGTAATAAATGGATTTTTAAAAGGAAGCTAAAAGCAGATGGAACTATTGATAAATTTAAGGCACGTTTGGTTGTAAAAGGATATAGGCAAAAAGAAGGCTTGAATTATTTCGACACCTATTCTCCAATATCAAGAATTACATCAATCAGAATGTTAATTTCCATTGCTGCTTTATATAATATGGAAATACATTAAATGGATGTAAAGACAGCATTTTTAAATGGAGAATTAGATGAAGAAATATATATGGATCAACCAGAAAGATTTGTGGTGAAAGGTCAAGAAAATAAAGTTTGTAGACTTGTTAAGTCATTATATGGACTTAAGCAAGCACCAAAACAATGGCATGAAAAATTTGATCATATAATGCTAGCACTTGGTTTTAAAATTAATGAGTGTGATAAATGTGTTTACATTAAGAATATGAAAGATTCTTGTGTGTTTGTATGCTTATATGTGGATGACATGCTAATAATTGGAACAAGCAAGGATGCAATAAACTCTACCAAGAGAATGTTGAATTCTAAATTTGATATGAAAGACTTAGGTCAAGCCGATGTCATCTTAGGAATTCGAATAATAAGAAATGAGAATGGGGATATGTCCTATCTCAATATCACTATGTTGAAAAAATATTAAAAAGGTTTAATCAATATGATTGTAAACCTGCAGTAACTCCTTTTGATGCAAATTGCAAATTAAAGAAAAATACAGGTGATGCAATTTGTCAATTAGAATATTCTCAAATAATTGGAAGCCTGATGTATTTGATGAATTCTACTAGACCTGATATTGCTTATTTAGAAAGCAGGTTAAGTAGATATACGAGCAGTCCTGGAAATGATCATTGGGAAGCATTGATCAGAGTTTTAAGGCATTTAAAATATACCTTGAATTATGGATTGCATTATACAAAATATCCACCGGTTTTAGAAGGATATAGTGATGCAAATTGGATTTCTGATAACACAAAAACTAAATCAACTAGTGGATATGTTTTCACTTTAGGTGGTGCTGCTGTATCATGGAGGTCTTCTAAACAGACGTGTATAGCATGTTCTATGATGGAATCAGAATTTATAGCGCTAGATAAAGCTGCTGAAGAAGCAGAATGGTTAAAAAATTTCTTAGAAGGCATTCCAGTCTGGCCTAAACCTGTGACAGTAATTTGTATACACTGTGATGGTATGGCAGCTCAAACAAGAGCTAAAAATAGTGTATATAATGTAGAGGTGGGCACTGGGCCGTGTCGCCCATGGCATGGCACGGCCCAGGCCCACATGAGCCTTGCCAGGTATGGCCCCGTACTACTACAGTACCGGACCGTGTCGGCACGGCCCAGTGATTTTTCGTTGGCCCAGCACGACACGACCCATGACGGGCCTGGGCTGGCCCGCCGTGTCGGCACGGCCCACCTGGGGCCTGGCTCAAATAAAAAAAATTGTAAAAAAATATTTTTTTTGATAAATTAAAAATTATTCAAAATAAATACATTTTATTAATATAAAGCCACCTTACAGGTGGAGGGTTTGGCATAGACCCCTACCAGTTTATTAATTTAAAATCAAAATGGTACAGAAGGGAGAGGGGCTAGGCCTGACCTTCAGAACATAATATAACAAGCAATGAGAAAAAAATAGAAAGAAAAAAAATAAAGATGACTTTAAGTTTTTAACAATTTAAAAAATAAAAATACAATTATAAAAGTAGAAATGACTCACTTATCAGTCATCAGTAGTATTTGTGTCATCGTCATCTTCGTTGGTTAAGTCATGTCCACCTTTATCTTGAAGCTTCGCCTCAGCATCCAACCAGTCTTTGAAGCAGATAAGCATCTCAACTGTCTCGCCAGTCATCCTATTTCTCTTTTCATCTAAAATACGTCGACCTGCACTGAAAGCGGATTCCGATGCTACTGTGGACATCGGCACAGCTAAAACATCTCGTGCAATGGCAGACATAACAGGATATTGATTTTTAACACTCTTCCACCAAGCTAATACATCTAGACTTTCTATTTGATCTTCATCATATGCAGAATGAAGATCGTTTCGTAAATAAAATTCCAATTCATTACTTAAAGATGAAGAAGATGAAGCATGTGCGTGTCTTCTAATGAATGAAAAAATAGATGACGAACGAAATCTAGAAGAAGCAGAGCTTTGAGCAGGTATTCTAGATTCACAAATTTTATCATTATAAATAATAAATATCATTAAGAAGTCGTGTTACCTCATCTTTAGCATGTTCAGGATTTTGATTCATGTTTTCACAATATTGATCAATTAAAAAAATTACACCATTTAATTTAACTCTAGGATCAAAAACAACAGTTAAGTTATGCAATGGACATATCCTATTCCAATATTCATTCCATTTAGTTTCCATATTATGTATAATAGGCATTAAAACTTCATGATATCTATATTCTTTAAATTTTTCACTAATTACATATGCTTTTTGTAAAAATGAACAAGAAGTTGGATAATAAATACCTGAAAGAACATTTGTAGCATCATAAAAAGTAACCAAAAAATCTTTTAAAATTTTACCTTGATTCCAATCAGCTTCAGTCAATGTAAATCCTAATCCACGCTCATTAATATAAGCACTTAATAAGTTTTTATATGGATATGCATCATGTATCATGGCATAGGTACTATTCCAACGAGTTATTACATCAAGTTTAAATTTTTTAAAACATTTACCATGATCTACACATAATTGTTTAAATTCTTAAAGTCTTGACATTGAAGCATGAATAAAAAAAACTGCATTTCTAATTTTTGAAATAACCTCTTGAATTATGTTCATGCCAGATTGAGCAGAAGATTTAATATATGACATGCACATCTAATATGAAATAATTGTCCATCTAAAATAGGATGCAAAGAGTCGTTTAATAATGCAACAGCAGAATTATTATTAGATGCATTATCAAAAGTAATTAACATTATTTTATTATTAATATTATATGAGCATGCGGTTTGATAAATAATATTTGAAATTTGTTGTTCTGAATGCGAAAAATCAAAAGCACGAAAAGCAATAATTCGTTTATTTAATTGCCAATCATTATCAATATAATGAGCAGTAACAGAAATAAAACAATTACTATCTACAGATACCGACCAAATATCAGAAGTTAAAGAAATTCTAGCATTTAAATTTGATAGGCTTTCCATTAAACTTTGTTTCATTGCTAAAAAGTTTATCATAGTCACTCTTCTAAAGGTACGCCTACTAGTTCTTTTATAAGCAGGTTGTAGGCCTAATTAAAGATATCTTTCAAAATTATAAGATTCAGATAAACTAAAAGGTAATTCATCTTGAACTATCCATCTTATCAGTAATTTTTTTGATTTTCGTAGTTATATGCAAAATTGCCTACAAGTAATCCCTCTTGTATATTAAGGAGTCCTTGCTGACTAGAATCATGCATTCTATGACTCTCTTGATGTCTTCTTAGATGCTCTGTTCCCCAGTACTAGAACAACTATAAAGTTTTGCACATTTTTTATTTTGCTTTATAGACTCCATCAACCATAATTCTATCGAAATCAATCCAAACATTACTAGTCCTCTTACGAGAAGAGGTTTGACACTCACTAACACTAGCTCTAGATGGAACTTGGAGTTGGGATTGGGGTTGGGGTCCTTGGGGATTAGTTTTCTCACCCTCAGAAAAAGCGTGCATGTTAAAATTACTTTCGTTAAAAGATGCCATATCTAAAATTTTTAATTAATAAATACAAAAAAATAAAAACTAACCCACAAAAAGGAATTGAGAAAAGATCAGAGGTGGAGGCGTGGAGCCGAGATTTGTGAGCTTCCTCTTGCACTCTCGCCTCTCAACAAAAATTGACCTTGTAGCACTTGACTACTTGTTTGAGCACTTGCCACTTGTAAGAACACTTGCAAACTAAAAATTAAATTGCTAATCCACTAGAGCACTTGCTGGAAGAGAGAAATAGTAGTAATAGAGGAGTTGATTTGGTGTGATAAGAATGAGGGAGAGTTCATCTATTTATAGAATATTTAAATTTTTTTTCAAAACTACCCTTTGATATAGCCGTTATATGACTGTTGGAAGGGGTAAAATGGTCTAAACCCTCCCAACAATCTTTAATGGCTATATAGCCGTTAAAAATGAATATAGCCGTTTTTAACTGCTATATAGCCGTTAAAAACAGCTTGCTGGTGCTGGGCACCGTGGTGCGGTGGTGCCTGGGCACCTGGTGCCCAGGCCGCCGTGCCATGGCACGACCCATCAACATGGCCCGTCACGGGCCGTGCCAAATTTGAAATTTTTTTAAATGTGTCGTGCCTGGCACGGCAATTCTTGAGGCACGGTGGGCCTGGGCCGTGCACGGCACGGCCAGGCACGGCACGGCCCAGTGCCCACCACTAATATAATGGCAAGTCAAGACATATTAGGCGCAGACATAATACAATCAAGCAACTGCTCTCTACGGGAATTATTTCTTTACAATATGTGAAATCAAAGGAAAATATTGCAGATCCATTGACAAAAGGATTACCTAGAGAGCAGACTAAGCTTACGTCAATAGGAATGGGCCTAAAGCCAAAACAATGAGTTACTCCAGACGAAAACCTAACCTATTTGGTTGGAGATTCCATATATAGGTTCAATAGGCAAACTGGTTTGGTGAAACTCAATAAGTTGAACACACAATATAGCTTATTCCATAATGATGATAGTGTGTGGATTGATGCTCAGGTTATGCAAAACCATTTAATGACATTAATAGAAGAAAATTAATGTCACCTATATGATAGTAAATATGGGGTCGCATTTATGAGAATGAATATGGCTAAATTCTCTAAAGCTATTATGAAACCCGGGAATAGTTCAGGACCAAAATGAACACAATCGTGTAAACTGGAATTTGTGAAGATATGTTATGTATGAATATATTGTCTTGATTTACTTTAAAAAAGGTGAACAGTTCAAGATTATAAAATATCCACTGCGTCTTCAAGTAAATCCGATATGATTTCATTAAAGTAAGTTCAAGTCTTTTAAACACTTTTCCTGATACATAATATATACATATATGTGAGTATTTTATTAATTTTCTTTTCTTAATTTTCTATTCAAATGTGGGGTATTATTAGAATAAATATAGTTTGAATAGAAAACTTTTTGTCCCACATCGACTAAAAGCAAAAAGGACTAGAAGTTTAAAAGTACACAAAGCCTTAAGTCTTTGATTTTGAAGAACCAAAGCTAGTGGGTTCTAGTGGTTCTTGGGCTTGAATCTATAAATATATTATTATTAAATAAATCAAAGATTGGGCCTTGGGGCCGTTGGGGCCTTGATTCATGAATATAACTACCAAGTAGTTATATGTATAACTATTTTTTTTTTTCGAAAAGCCACAAAATTTGAATTTGAATGTCAAAGGACATGTCCTTTTTTGAAGAGGCAAACTGTTTTCTATAAATTTAATACGTAATTTGAATTTTGATTTTAATTTTCGTTTTCTATCCTTGAGAGCACATATACTTAAGAAGGGAACAATTCCAGTTTGCCAGAGTCTAAATTCTAGTGCTGAGAATTTAGATTATTGACAGTTGAATCCTGGGAAGACAGACACTCATAGATCTTCTAAGCACAAGGAAGGAGTGAAAAATTTCTGTCTTAGGACATTGCAATCAAGCAAGCTTTTGTCCAAAAACGGTTCTATTTTTCGTTCGTCTATTTTATATAAACGTATCATGAATTATTGAATATAGATTTCTAACAAGCTCATGCTATTTTCATGTGAATTTTCTTTTTAATCTGTTGTCTCTATATCTGTGTGAGTGCACACATGTCCCCATATGTGTTCATATATCTGGGTCTGTGGATGCATATATATGTGTGCCTGTCGTGTATCCATGATGTGTGTGTGTGTGCGCGTGTTGTGTATGTGAGCATGTGTGCGTGTTCTGTATGTGAGCATGTGTGCATGCTGTGTTTGCGTGTGTGCACGCATGTGCATGTGCATTCATGTATATATGTGAGAATGTGAATCTTATACTACATATAAAATAAATTACCGGGGATGTATCTGCTGTTCATTTGAACTGAATATGCTGGCAACTCACATGTGATTGCATGAAAAAGGAAAATGGGTAGAATAGTGCACATCTGCACCTAAAACCCATTTTACTGTTAAACCACAATTCTGGACTGTGATGTATTCATTTGTTTCCACATTTTCATGTCTCCACCCTCCTATAATTATTCTCATATTATTGAATAATAACTATTAAAAGAGAAACACAAGAGAAAATTATCTCTAGCAGTGTATGTGAATTTAAATGTATAACTATAAAAATTAAACAGATTGGAAGATCCCACCCATCCATCCTGGTTCTCGTATGCGTTGCATGTGCCAAGGATGACAAGAGAATAAATGGAACTTGTGCTGGGGTTAGTCAATGAATAAATGGAGCATCTAACATGAATGTGGCATTGTGGCAGATCAGATTGCAGTAGAGCTTCCAGATAGTGTGGGTATTTCTGTTTGAGATATAGTTGGGCATAAATTGAAACCATTGAGTGATGATGTCAAGGTGAATATTTGAAATACTTAAAAGTTACAGAGTTAAGATATTAAATGATGCTTTTTTGTTGTACTAATATACAATAAAGTGATGAAGATGGCTGGCCATGTGCATGGAGGCTGGACAGGGTCCTCATAGTGTCGATAATTATTTCGAAATAAGAATTTATTATAACAGAAGGCAACATTAGGATACGCTTAAAAGGAGCTTGAGAGAGAGAATTTGGCAGTGCTAATAAGTACTGCCAATTTTAAATCTTGGGAGCATTCTATATTTAGCTTGTGATTTCACTTTCATTTATTGCTTTCATTAGCTTGATTTATGATTTTTGTGTATTGATGCTTTGTCCTTGAAATATTAATTTCTTTTTCTGTCTTGGTTAGCAATTATGTTTAAGGTAGGATTTAAATTTCCTGCTCTATTCTTTCATTCCTTCCAGAGAACAATGCTTCTCCAACAGGCATCTTGGCAAAATAATGTCAGAATGAGTCATCTGGTTGAGCAAGTAAGTCTGGACATAGATTTTAAGTTACAATACTTGCTAGGTTGCCTTTTTGATTTAATAATTGTGACAGATCCGTGGACCTCTTTCTGGCATCAGATCTCTGAGCAAAATGTTGTCTGTTCATGCAAAGAGAAGTGAGGTTTGAAAAATTAAAATCACATAAAACATTCATTTCTGGGTTCCTTTACCTCGCAGGAGGTTAATATCCATGTTTCTGACAGATCTCTTCTGATATCATTGATGACATACTCATTCAAGGTGATCATATGACAGAAGCCTTACAACAACTTCAAGATGCTGTTTACTTCACCAAGGTAACTTCCTCGCATTGTACTGAATTATTTATCTTCTGATTTTTGATAGCATGGTTTCCCAATAATCTGGTCTATGCCACTGTCTGAAACCAAGGAGTACAAATTTTGATATTGGCATTTTGAAATCCATATAACAAATGAGAATTGGCCCAGATTTACTAGGGTGTACTCGTCAAAAATAGGTTTTGCTAGTTTTCACTAAAAGGTAAAGGTCTTATATTTAAGAAAATTTAAGAAAGCAATTTATGGTTGAGACACAACCATAACTATCAAACCTTGTCATGACCATCTAGGTTGGCTGCATGGTAGAACTAGACTGTTAAAAGGTGCAATCTGGTATCAATGTACCAATGTATAATATTTGAAGAGTACATATCTGGGACTTCCAATTGTTGCTGACCAAGCACTTCCTAAGGCAAGCCCATGATACAATGGTGACATTCATGGAAAACTTGTGGTTGGCTTAAAATTTGGCTTGATATGGGCTTGCTGGTTTAGTAGAACAGCCAAGTTTATGCATAAAATTTGAGCTCAAAATATAAACCAACTGATCTTGAGATTTGCCTGGTTCCTTCATGTTCAACTCAATTCAGCTTGTTGTTATGTAGTTTTATATTTGTCAGGACCTTATGATGCAAGATCTGGATAAAAGAGCCTGGATTAAAATAGCGGTCAGTGATTTCTGGATTAGATTCCTGGATCAGAATCCATATGGCTCCTAAGATCCAGATAGTGAATTTATTATCTGGATCATAAGATGAAGTCCAGATCAAATTTTTACATACTAAATCTATTAGGATATCCATCTTTAAGATCATTTAATTTCTTTCAGAGCTTTCTAACAAAATAAAACTGACCACTTTTACCAAAGAAAACTGGAAACGAAAGAAAGAGGGGAAGATTAGCGAAGTGTAATTAACAAAGTCAAAATAGAAATCAAAAGTCAAAAATCTCACTTTAACTGATTCTTATGCACATGATGATGCATCATGTTCTTCATCAAGATGATCATTAAGGAAGGAGGAAGGTATTTTGATCTCATACCTGGTTCACTTTTGACACTAAAGCTGGGTGGAAAGGGTTTCTCACAACAGTTGGAGCTTGGAGTTGATGGCAATAGCTGGTGGTTGGTTGAGTTTGGATCAGCTTTGGCATTGACAAAGGGAAGGCCTCCACTATAAATCAGGAGCAGAGAAGGAATTAAGATTGTAAGAACCATGTGGTTCCTTACTAAATGATGGGGGTTTGGTTCTTATGAGGAGTACAGAGCCAGCTAAGGTGGTAAATTGTTGGCTGATGTAGGATTAGCCCTCAATTTGTGCACAAAAACATAAATTTAGGGTAGAGGATGGGTTTTCAACAGGGAAGAGAAAGGAAAGAAGCATGTCCAAAAGAGTGGAGAGGAATAAGAGCTTAATATCCAGAATCTTCTGTCCATGTTAATGCACCCACTTCAGAATCTTCGTGGAATCTTGAACGCACAGCCCCTTCCTAATTACTTCCTTACTGAAAGTATTTTGAAAATATATGCTTCCCTGTACCTGCTTCTGCTCCCGTTCTTGGCAACTAAGAATAAATGTCTCAAAGACCCAATAGTAACTATTTTAACCTGCCTGCCTCCCATTCCAAATGGTTACATTCAAGTCCACATGGTTATGTACCCATTGATGAGAATAAATAATAAATTTATGTTGGTTAAGGGAGAAATACATTTATGATATTTTTCTGAATAGATATCTTATTCAGCACTTATTGAGTTTATTCACATAGCTAACATAGCTTATTCATATTGCTATTTTCCTGAAAAATAGCAATATTTTCTTAACATTGACATTGTGGAAAATTTCTCGGTATCTTTCTATGCACACTTCAATAAATTTTAGTACAGTTTCATTAGAAAATGGTTGCATATTTATATGTAATTTCATTCCAAGCTTTTTTTATTATTGTCTTTACTTTTGTCCCCATTGTTTCATTAAAACATTGTGGTTTCTTGAAATACACAGGAAAATCTTTAGTTAATCCAGATTCATTCAAAGCTCTTGATATTAGTTAAGTTAAAAATTGTTACTCTGTTCCATTGCAATTCTGGTTTCATAGCTTTTCTACGCATGTTGTACAGGCCAATATAGTGCAGTACAATGAAAAAACGTTGATGAAAATGCATGACTCAACATACAGCCATCCAGAATCATCTAGGTCTCTGCTATCCAACTATGATGTACAAGAAACTGGAAACTCTCGTACAAAAAATGTTGATTCATTGCTGCCAACAGGATCTGAAAAGAAGGATTTTGAGATGCCTATGCCACCTATTTGGCTTGCACCCCTGCAACACAATATTAGGTAATATTTCGCATTACTTGATACTTTGATATCCTTTAGTAAATCCTCTAAATTCAGCTCCATTCTTTCCACGTTATGGTTCAGGTGCATTAAAATATCAGCTAAATTTCTTATTTTCCATTCATTCCTTTTTTTGGTCCTTCTATACCTTCTTTCTTGAGTTCAATTATTATTTTCCGTAACTTGCAAGCATTATTCCATCCATATGGACTAGTTTCTTGGACCACATTATGGGCTATCAAAATTAGAGGGAAAAGACTTGCTGCACCACCCTTCGGTGCAGCAAGCGCACACTCGCCATGCGGATTGGCCATCCGCGTGTGTGGTGTGGGACAAGGCCCATTGAGCCACCGCACGCGCGGGCGGCCAATCTGCATGGTCGGTGCGCACTTGTTGCACCAGAGGGCGATGCAGCAAGACTTTTTCAAATTAGAGATCTTAATATACGACATGACCTAGGACTCAAAACTTATTTGAATGTTGAGTTATGAATGCCATAGTCAAATATAGATACAAAATGACAATGAGGCTAAGTTATTCTTAAGCAAATCATATTATCAAACAACGCTTAGCAAAGGTCTATTACAAACCACAATTCTAATTACAATCCAATCACATCTTGAATGTGGCCTATTATAATTATAAAACATATCTTGGCTAATCAATAGCCATTATAGATTGGTGCTACCTCAAATATCACTTGATCCTAAAATTCACTCCAAAAGTGGATTCCTTCTATCCAAGGTTTTAAATCTCGTGTGATGGAGTCTTTCAGTTTCTCCACAAAATGGGATGGATGCTCCATATCCATATTGTCCATGTGGCCATCTCTATCGACCATCTCAGTACCTACTTGGGACATGATTTTTATATTTTTGATTTACTTCTTAATTCATATATGAAACTTTATTTTTTTATTTATTTTTTAAATATATTTAAACCTTAAAAATAATATCTACTCAACTCACCTAAGCCTTTTCCCAACTACATGGGGTCGGCTACATTAATCTGCTTCCTCCACTCTGCGCTATTCAGGAAAACCTTAAAAATAATATATTTAAGATAAATTAATCATTTATATTAGTCACATTGAGATTTTGATTGAATATTTTGATACTTTTCTTAATTATATTGCTTCGTTCATATATTTACTTAAAACTAACAATACAATTTTTTGTGGCTTTCTAGGTTATTGGAGATTCTTTTTCGATCACTAAGCAATGATCTCTTGTAATTAATATTGCATGAGCTCTTGACAAAAAAATAATGCGACTTAATGAATTTATGATACAGAATTTAGTTCTATCATAGGGCACTTTTATCTTTAGTGCTTTAGCATTGAAATATACAATTATATACTTAGATGCAACATGAGTGGTAGTGAAGCAAGTAAAACAATCATATTGTATAATAAAATAAGCATAAAATTTATTAAATGCATATACTTAATTGTCATCTTATTGCTTAATTTTTTAAAAAAATTAATCAATTCATTTTCTTTGAGTTTAAAATTATTATTTTTAGATATGAGTAGAATAAATAAAAATATTATTTTAATTTTTATATCTATTATAAATAAAGGTGGCTAACATTTTCTATACTATATTATTTTTGATGTATATTTTTTAATGAAAAATTTAAACATCACATTATATATTTATATATACAGTTAACCATAATGACCAACGATTCGTTGGTCAACTATAAAGAAATAAAGAGGTATTTAAACTAATTAGATATAACCACTTAAAAAAAAAACTCTTGACACATTCAGAACCTTCATTGTCCTCCCTAGTGGTCCTTTCTTTCCTCATGTTCTTTCTTCCTCTTCCTTCTTTTCCTTCCCATGGTCCCTTCTTTCTTTCCTTTTGTCTATTGGTCTTTTCTTGTTGTAGATCCAAGATGAGGGAAGAGCATCAGAAAATTGCACTGGTGGAATGATTGTAAGGCTTCAACGCGCTACCTAAGGAGGCGAGGGAGGCATTTGAATTTTGGAAGGTCTACAACCAATGTTGGACAATCGAAATAGGCCAAACACGTGGATCTCAGTGTCCCGCACCCATCCCAGGTCCCATAATCTTAGAGGAATGGGATGGGATGACTAAGTCACCTATCATCCTGCTGGGACCTGAAACCTTGCTTTTATCCTCAAAACTCACTCCCCAAATTCACCCCAAAAGTGAATTCCTTTTGTCCTCTAAATTCACTTTGACTTCATCTAATTACTATGAAAATGTTTAATATAATAGAAGTGAGCTACATGACTTAATAAGTAACTCACCATGGTTAATTGAATGATATCTTCCACTAGAAACAATTGACATTTAAAAATATAGCAAATATATCAAATATTCATTCCAACTAAACCAAAGGTTTGATGAAATGCTATTTCACTTGAAATACAAAAGTGAAACTTTTCTGAAAGGAGATGAAATATTGTAAATAGATGAAAACACAATTTTAGAAATTGTTGCAAGTATCCCATATAATGTCAAAGTTCTTAGAAAGGTTCACTTATACCCTCAAGGCCACTTCATCATCCTTAGTGCTGATGCAATCTAGGCCACTTATATTCTCCCTTATATTCATAATCCTTGGGGTCCATTATAACGCTTGGCCAAGGTTATACATATCCTCATCTATAATTTAGACGAGGTCACTTGTGCTTCCTTGCCAAATGTTCCTCGATAATTTGAGACCACTAATTTACCACCTGGGTTGGGATTTAGTTTAAATAGGTTTTTTAGATTAATATAATTTTAAATATTCCACCATAAAATGCTTCAATATAAATGGATACTAATGTAAGTGGTTCTCATATGCAAACTTTTAAGCTGGAATTCAAGAATATCAGGTAAAACTCATCTAGTCTCCCAATTCTCCAATTAGAGATTAACAATATCAGTTGAACTAGCATAGAACATAAGCTTCCCAAAAGAAATGCAATATAATCTTTTATATATTGTAACTAAGTTTGATCCATAAAACTAATATGAAGGCTGTTTGTCCAAGATTTCCAAGAAGACATAAGTTTGAAAAGTTGACTGATGTTTAGAACATTGAAAACAGAACCTAGTTTGGAAATGTTCCATCATTGAAGACACCTCAAAATTCAGATTCGAGGAACATTTAAACTACAAAGTAGCTAAACTTTGGGTTCAAAAGAAGACACATGCTTGACTACTAAAACTAAACTTGAAGCCCTTGTTTTCAAATTTATGCAAAAGTTAGATGTACAAGGTAATTCCTTTTTTGAAAGAATGGAAACCGCAATACTTCAGCAATAGAACCCTTAAAATCCCTAGCTTGGTGTCTATTCTCCTCCTTTTTTTTTCTCTTCCTAGACTAGCTCACCTCCTTTTCCTTTCTCTTCCTTGTCTGGTCATCCTTGCATCTATTTATAAGCAAGGTAGGTCAGTTATACAAGTGGGGACCACTGAGTCACTTTACTTTCTTAAGTCGGTTGCCTAAGTAGCTTGGTTCCTTTAGATCTCATATGTAGGTCAATTAGATGAGCTAGTCAACCAAGCTAGTGATTGAACAAGTACAATTAAATACCCTCTTCTTCGTTTTATTGTCACTTCTTTTTCTACTTAAGAGTTAAGACGCTACCTTTAAATAAGGAAGTACAGCCCTGCACCCATCCGTTTGAACTCAAGAAAGATACTATTTAAATTGCATTAGAATTAAAAAAACAAAATCTATTTTCCAACTTTAGTACAAATTGCAGGTTTTTGGCACCAGATCAAAATTTCAACTTAATAATGCTAATGTATTTCTTAAATCTCAAAAGGCTTATAACTTTTGTTGTACGTTATTGTTAAAACTTGATGGTCTTGTTAGAAAAGTCTGATAGATTAGTATTCAAAGCATGCCATTAAAATAATGCTAGACAATACTTAATGCATTTAACAAAGGGTTCATTTTCCAATCTTATACTTGTACTTAGATATATGACAGGTTAAAGAAACCACTGGTTATGTTCTTTAGCTCTTTCATCTAGTGAACATCTTTAGCTTGTTATTCTCAAAGACTGCTTCAATTTAAAGGCAAAAAATTAAATGATATGTTCTAGAACTTTATTTGGTGGGGGGGGAGGGGAGAGGGAGGAGAGAGAGATGGACCTAGTTGAAGAAAATATTAATACAGCAACAGAGTTTCATGGAGGCTTCTTACTGTGTCTGCTATTGTTATTTGGATTCCGTTGTTTGTGATTCTATACTTTTTTTTTGCACAACAAGCATTAAATGATATTTTCAGCTGATCAATTTTTTTTATGGTCTTATTCCAAAAGGAGTCTATAGTTTCTAAATTAGTGATGTGTTATTTACTTTACTTGCATCTATCATTTACTAGATTGCCTTAAAACATGTCTTCTGAAGTTCTACGTGGTATGCAATAACATTTGCTTGTCTTCATTGTTTATGTCAGGCAGACCATGTGCCATCTCTGATGTTTTGACAGATTTAGTTGGTGCTGCAGCGCCTCTTGCTAATAAGCAGCAGCGTTTGCTAGAATTCAGTGAACCGTCCCATACATTGCAAGTTGCTGTTGAGGAATCTGCTCTGCGACAGGCACTTAGTAATCTTATAGAAGGGTCTTTGTTGCGTACCCATATTGGTGGCAAAGTTCAAATATATGCAGCCAGAGCACCTGCTGGTGGTGCTCTAATTGTCATTGACGATGATGGACCTGACATGCATTACATGGTACTGATAGAATTATTCATTCTACTCTCTTAGTTATTATATTGTCCATGGTTCATTGTTTTGGTATCAACAGATATACCGGTAAAATTCTAATTAGTATCAGTACGCCTGATATGCCCTCCGTACCAAATGCTAGTATGCCCCCTTATACCAGTACCAGTATAGTATAGTATGACCGGTATGGTGGTGCATCACCCGATACAGCATACCTTATCATCATATATCATCAGTAGGAATTTAATTTCTTTCAGAAATTCTTTCATGGAGCATTTTTAAATGTGGTCTTTTTGCTTTTAACCATTATCATGCTAACCAATTTCTGCATTTGAGATGATGAATATGCCTTTTGGGGCACATGCATACATGTGAGAGAGAGCATGGATGCCTGACCTCCAGACTAATTAGAGAATTGCATCAGTATTTCATGACTTCACCCTGTTTTTGCCTTTTCTATATCTATAACCCAAACCACAAAGTGAACCAAAGGGGTGTATTTTATTAAAGATGGGATGTGTGGAGTCGGTTATTTGGTTCTCTAAGCCTGTTCCATGCATGTGGTTATACAAAATCCATGGCCATTTGTTGTCTGACTCCAAAGCTCCTTCATTATAATATTTGACTATATTTATGTTCTGTTTATATATATGGTTACCACTTAAAATTTCTTTTGTCCTTCCTAAACATAAATATGTTAGCAGTGTAAAATCTAGAGATTAAGTGAAACAAATATTGGTAATTTCATGACTGCCTTTATGCCGTTAATATTGAAGTTGTTTCCACTCTTTTGTTGCTTGCAGACCCAGCTGCGTTCGGTCACGCCTTTTGGAACTGATCTCTTTTCAGATGGTATGGTTGAGGACAACATGACATGGAACTTTGTTGCAGGACTGACCATTGCTCGCGAGATCCTCGAGAGCTATGGTTGTGTTTTGCGTGTCATTTCACCCCTGACGCCTGATGCTGCCTTTGGGAGTGGTGGGACTCGCATCGAATTGTGGTTGCCCGTGCTGCAGTCTGGTTCGATGGAGTCAGCTCAAGAAGGGTAGCAGGTTTGAGAACCATTCCTTGGGGGAGAACTATTATTATTATTATTATTTGGCAATATTATGTTAGCGTTTCTCGGTCCATATGGATATATGATTGATTTATCATTTATATATTCTAAATGATAATTATGATATCTAATTAAATCAGATATTTAAATTTAAATGATAATGATGGTTTAATAAAGCTAATTTCCTATTGGTTTATCTTTGGGAAGTTATTATCTGATAACCTCTCTTTGATGAAAAGCAAAATTGATCGTATTATCAGATTGGTCCTCTCTCTTTTATATATATATATATATATATATATATATATATAGTCTGTTTGATCATCAAAATAGATAAGAAAGAGAATTAAGAAAGAGGGAGAAAATCTGTCGTTAACACATACGTAGCCTCTCGTTCCTTGTCAACAAAGAACGAATATCAAGAACAAATATCAATGGATCAAGGTATGAATTCTTGGTTTATGTTTTCATGTATGTTTTTATGTAAAAATCATTTATTCTAAAATCTTGGTCATTATGTTTATTAAAAAATCCTTTAATGGATCTTATATATGGTATCAAAGCCTTGATTAAAGAATTTATGATTTTTTATTATGAATAAGATTATTAGAATAGCATAATGATAAAGGTGATTATTATGTGACTCTTTGGTTCAAGGTTTAAATCATTGTCTTCTCTTTATTTTTATTACCTTTTCGATCTTCTAAAGAAAAAAAAAACGTACAAAATAAAGAACCGTTTCACAAAGCCATTTCTTTACCTTTTTCACAAGAGATTTCTTCGTGGAACCCCTTTTTCCCGAGCGGTGGGATTAAAGAACCGTTTCACAAAGCCGTTTCTTTCCTTTTTCCACATGAGATTCCATCGTGGGATTACACGGTGTGTCCACCAGCACGAAAACGGTAGAGGAAAAGAGGTGGGATTCTAGCAAGATTTAAAAAAAATGATTGAAAGAAAGGAACCCCACGGAAGCTCTTGTTCCCTTTCGACACGTTTCATGCAAACATGATTTCTTTGCAATTATATGGGATTCCAATGGAATAGGTGGATTCACGGAAGGGGTGTTAGCCTGTTAGGAGTGGGATTCGAAGATTGGGATTCCACGGAAACGAAAGTCGCATCGTGGCATGAAAAGCCTCTTTCCATGGATGCTGTAAAAAATAAAATAAAATAAAGGTTACCTGGTTTGAACCTCGAACCAACATATTTAAGGATAAGGATGTTACTATTTCATCAATTTAATCTTAACAACAAAAGATGAGAGCTTAGAATATTTCTTTTCCAAGAAGATTCTTCTAAAATTTATGTTTTACTCTCTAATATTTATGAGATTAATGTTTTGAAAAACATTACAATAAAATTATGTGGGTACCTTAAGTCTTTTGTATTCACGCATGATATTATTAATTAAATTTGATGTCTATATTATGTAATTTGTTAGTCACCAAAGTGGCCAAATTTGAAAGTTTATAGGTATCAAATTTAATTAAATAATTTAATTACTCATAATTATGTGATGCTTATAAATGAATGACATAATTGTTTAATTGTTATGAGTATATTGAAGTTCATTGATTATAAATATTTAAGGGTCGCCCAAAGGTTGACTAATCATTTTATAATCTATGGACATGATGTGGTTAATTAATATGCTTGGTTAGGTATGTTTAGCATATCCAAAGATAGCAAACATATCTAATTTGAGTATATATAATTACCAAGTATGTAAAATTAAAATTAAGCATCAATTATATTTATTGTTGTATATTATTGTATCACCCAAAGGAGAACTTCAATATGCACTTATTGTTTACTTGATGAAATATGAATAATATTACTCAAAGTATTAATATGTGAGCATGTTTTCTATATTTGCATCAACTATTCCTGTTTCTCTTCATTCACAATTTATGTCTGTTCAAACTTTTAATAGGCTTAATTTCTCTGAATGGCGCGAACAAGTTCAGTTTCATCTTGGTGTTCTGTATCTTGATTTGGCACTTATAAATGAGAAACCCACCGTTCTTACTGACTCTAGCAGTGCTGAACAAAGGTCTTTTCATAAGTCTTGGAAAAGATCAAACAGACTTAGCCTGATGTTCATGCGAATGACTGTAGCAAACAATATCAAGTCCACAATTCCTGCTACTGAAAGTGCTAAGGAATTTATGAAGTTTATGGAAGCACGTTCCCAATCTGACTCTGCTGATAAGTCACTTACTGGGATATTGATGAGTACTTTAACCAACATTAAGTTTGATGGTTCTCGTACTATGCATGAACATGTTGAAATGACAAACATAGCAGCAAGACTAAAGACTGGGATTAGAAGTGAATGAGAATTTTCTTGTGCAATTCATTATCAATTCCTTGCCTTATGAGTATGGTCCATTTCACATGAGTTATAACACTATGAAGGATAAGTGGAATGTGAATGAACTACAAAGTATGCTCATTCAAGAGGAAGCAAGAATTAAGAAACATGTAAATCATTCTATTAATCTCATGGGTCAACAAGGAGCTGGAAAGAAATCAAAGAAAGATAAGAAAGGAAAGAGCAAGCAACGACCACTAAATATAAATGGGTTATCTGCTTAAATCCACAAGAAGAAACAAAAGGATGATAAGTGTCACTTTTGCAAAAAGCATGGACACTATCAGAAAGATTACCTGAAACGTAAGGCGTGGTTTGAAAAGAAAGGTAAGCCTATGGCTTTTGTATGTTTCGAATCAAACCTAGCAGAAGTTCCTTATAATACTTGGTGGATTGATACTGGTTGTACCACTCATGTTTCTAATACGATGCAGGGATTCCTTACGATCCAAATCATAAACCCAAATGAAAGCTTTGTCTCAATGGGAAACAGAGTCAAAGTTCCAATTGAAGCTGTTGGAACCTATCGTTTGATTCTAGACACTGGACATCATTTAGATCTTTTTCAAATACTTTGTCCCTTCTATTTCTTGTAATTTAGTTTCTTTATCCAAACTTGACTCAGTTGGATATTCTTTTAAATTTGGAAATGGATGTTTCAGTTTGTTTAAACACAATTATCTTATTGGTTCTGGTATTCTTTCTTATGGTTTGTACAAATTTAAGCTTGATAGTCTTTTTGCTGAGACATTGTTAACCTTGCATCATAATGTTGGTACTAAACGTGGTTTAGTAAATGAACAATCAGCTTACTTGTGGCATAAACGTTTGGGTCATATATCAAAGAAAGAATTGAGAGATTAGTAAAGAATGAAATTCTTTCCGATTTAGATTTTACTGATCTTGGGATTTGTGTGGATTGTATTAAAGGAAAACACATAAAACAAACAATCAAGAAAAGTGCAACAAGAAGTAAACAACTTCTTGAAATTATACACATCGATATATGTGGGCCTTTTGATGTTCCATCTTTTGGTGGAGAAAAGTATTTTATCACCTTTATTAATGATTTTTTACGTTATGGCTATGTCTATTTGTTGCATGAAAAATCTCAATCGGTAAATGCTCTAGAAGTGTTTATCAATGAGGTTGAAAGACAACTAGACAGAAAAGTGAAAATTGTTCGGTCTGATAGAAGTGGTGAATATTATGGAAAGTATGATGAATCTGGATAATGCCTTGGTCCATTTGCCAAATTCCTTGAAAAGCATGGCATATGTGTTCAATACACAATGCCTGAAACACCAGAACAAAATGGTGTTGCAGAAAGGCGTAATCGAACTCTAATGGACATGGTTAGGAGTATGTTAAGCAATTCATCATTACCCTCATTATTATGGATGCATGCTTTAAAGAACGCTATGTATTTGCTAAATAGGGTTCCCAGTAAGGCAGTTCCAAAGACTCTTTTTGAACTGTGGACAGGAAGAAAACCCATTTTGAGACATTTATATGTTTGGGGTTGCCCGGCGAAAGTGAGGATTTACAATCCACATGAAAAGAAGTTGGACTCAAGAACAACCAGTGGTTTCTTCATTGGTTATCCAAAAAGATCAAAAGGGTATAAATTTTATTGTCCTAACCATAGTACAAGAATTGTTGAATCTGAAAATGCAAGGTTCATTGAGAATAATGAAATTAGTGGGAGTTTGGAACCACATAAAGTGAAAATTCAAGAAGTTAAGGTGCAAGTTTCTTTACCTATAACTTCTTCTCAAGTTGTTGTTCCTAGAGTTGTTAAACCTTTTAATAACTTTCAAGAACAATAAATTAATGATCAAACACCACTGAATGATGATATTACTAATGAACTTGCAATAAATGAATCCAATGAAGTAACATTAAGGGTCTCAACGACAAAGAAGAACCGCTATTTCTGATGATTATGTAGTTTATCTACAAGAATCAGATTTTGATTTGGGTATTAATGATGATCCAGTTTCTTTTTCACAAGCCATGCAAAGTGCTAATTCATCTAAATGGTTAGATGTCATGCAAGATGAGTTAAAATCAATGGATTACAATGCAGTCTGGGATCTTATTGAATTGCCTGAAGGTTGTAAAAGAATTGGGTGTAAATGGGTCTTTAAGACCAAACGCGACTCAAATGGCAATATTGAACGTTGTAAAGTCAGACTTGTTGCCAAATGTTTTACTCAAAAATGTAGCATTGACTACATAGATACCTTGTCTTCAGTCTCTAAGAAAGACTCATTTAGAATTATTATGGCATTGGTAGCTCATGATTTTGAGTTGCATCAGATGGATGTGAAAACCACCTTTCTAAATGGGAGTTTGAATGAAGAGGTTTATATGGACCAACCTGAAGGCTTTTTATTTGAATGAAAGGAACACATGGTGTGTAAACTGAAGAAGTCAATATACGGACTTAAGCAAGCTTCCCGACAATGGTATCTTAAGTTCAATGATACCATTACATCCTTTGGATTTAAAGAAAACACCATTGATCGGTTTATATATCTGAAGGTCATTGGGAGCAAAATCATATTTTTGATTCTGTATGTTGATGATATCTTGCTAGCTACTAATGACCTTGGCCTATTGTATGAGACCAAGAATTTTCTCTCTAAGAACTTTGAAATGAAAGATATGGGTGAGGCATCCTATGTGATTGGAATCGAAATATTTCGTGATAGATCAAGGAATGCTAGGTTTGTCTCAGAAGGCATATATTAATAAAGTTCTTGAGAAATTCAACATGAACAGATGCTCTGCAAGTGTTGTCTCAATTCAGAAGGGAGATAAATTCAGCCTTATGCAATGTCCTAAGAATGAATTGGAACGCAAACAAATGGAAGAAATACCTTATGCATCAATTGTTGGTAGCTTGATGTATACTCAGACATGTACCAGGCCAGACATCAGTTTTGCTATCGGGATGCTAGGCAGATATCAAAGTAATCCAGGAATAGATCATTGGAGAGCTGCAAAAAAAGGTACTAAGGTATTTGCAAGGAACGAAGGATCACATGCTTACCTACAAAGATCTAATGATCTTGAGGTCAAGGGATATTCAGACTCCGATTTTGCTGGATGTGTTGATACTAGAAAGTCCACATTTGGCTATTTGTTCCTTTTAGCTGAAGGAGCGATCTCATGGAAAAGTGCGAAGCAGTTTGTCATTGTTACATCTACTATGGAAGCTGAGTTTGTGGCATGCTTTCAGGACTTGGGGTTGTCGACAGTATTGCCAAGCCGCTAAAATTTATTGTGATAACTCCGCAGCAGTCTTCTTTTCTAAAAACGACAAGTATTCAAAGGGTGCTAAACATATGGAATTGAAATACTTTGCTGTTAAAGAAGAAGTTCAGAAACAAAGAGTGTCAATTGAACATATTAGCACCAATCTCATGATTGCAGATCTGCTGACTAAAGGGTTGCCGCCAAAGACATTTCATGAACATATCGAAAGAATGGGCATTATTGAAAACCATTAGTGATATTATGTTAAAAGCTTTAAGTTCCTTATATATTTGACACTCTGAGCTCAATTAATTATTGTTTCTGAATTACTTATGGATCATGTTTACTTATGCTGGTATATATACATAAATGAATTATGAGAATATTAACAAGATTTGTCTTTGATAAAGACATTATTGTTAGACCTTATTGCAATTCCCATTATAAGTCATGTTAAGTATAGAACTAGTAATTTGATACATGAAAGGAAGTACGTCAAAATAATAGCATATAACCGCCATGATCCTTATTAGTTTTTGCTTAATGATGATATCATGTTTGACCAATATTATGAAGGATTTTAGCTTTTGTTATGCGCATTATGATTGATTATTAAATAAGTATGTTTAATATCTTACATGGGCCAAGTAGGAGAATGTTAGCGTTTCCTTTTATGTGGCCCACGTGGATATATGATTGATTTATAATTTATTTATTTTAAATGATAATTATGATATCTGATTTTATCAGATATTTAAATTTAAGATATAATGATGGTTTAATAAAGCTAATTTTCTATTGGTTTATCTTTGGAAAGTTGTTATCTGATAACCTCTCTTTGATGGAAAGAGAAATTGATTGTATTATCAGATTGGTCATTTCTCTCCTATATATAGTCTGTTTGACCATCAAAATAGATAAAGAAGAGAATTAGGAAAGATGGAGAAACTCAATCTGTCGTTAACACATATGCAGCCTCTCATTCCTCGTCAACGAAGAATGAATATCAAGAACGAATATTAATGGATCAAGGTATAAATTTTTTATTTATATTTTCATATATATTTTATGTAAAAATTATTTATTCTAAGATCTTGATCATTATATTTAGAAGAGAACATCCCTTTATGGATCTTACATCTTATTCATCTTTGTATAGGTTTTTACACTTTGTTTTCTGATTCACCTGCATGAAAAGTACGTAAAAAGAGTTGATGAGTACAGAGTAAGTACTCCATAATACCTAAGCACACAATGGCACGTCTAATCCATTTTTATATTAATATCCAAAAAAAACTTAACATTTCTTTTTATTACACATCTTACCATCGTGCATTCCTTTATGACATATTTATTGCTTGCTTCCGTCCTAGTTTGTACCGCATGGAAATTCCCTATCTCATGCAAACTAGAAGTGATTTCTAAAGAACCTTCTGTAGCTTCAAATGAAATGCAGTGCTCAATAGCCTTTGAGTCAACCACACAGCCTTTAATTTTCTATCAAAATTATTAGTAGATTCCAGATGATAATTATATGCAAAACATAATAGCATGCCAATAGATTTGAGAACTCGAGAATGCCAACTGCAAAAACATTAGAAAAATAATTTCCCACCAATTGAACCAAAAAACATACAAAAAAAAAAAAAAAAAATCTAGAGCAAGCCTAAACTATGCATTTTCCATCAACTGAAGGGAAAGAAACGATCTGCGAGGCGCCTTACAAAGTTGAATAAAGGTGGCAGAGGCCACCAACAAGAGAAGAGAGGAGAGAGAGGAAGCGGAGATAACTATTTGTGATTTTTTCTCCTCCATTAATTTGAAATAAGAAACCTTTCACGCTGTGCTCTAGCACATAGAAATGGGGAGGGTGATAGAAATAGGTGATTTATATCGCTGCCTTTTTGGATTAAAACTGACGAAACTAATGTGATTTACAAGGGTGTCAGATCTCATGCTGTAACCCTCATCTTCCCCCATGTTATGTATGTATGATTGCTGTAATTCACTTCATCTGGTTTGATGTGTTAGACATGTTATTGAAAATGATTTCTACATGCTTGCAACTAAAAATATATATAAGTATTTACACACACACACACACACACATATATATATATATATATATATATATATATATAGAAAATAATAATTATGGTGTGTGGCAGATGATATTTAGTGAAAAGAAAAATTATTTCAAAATAAGAGCAAGTTAAAGAGTCATGCCTGGAAGGCGGTTTAAACCACTGCCCTAAAGGAGATTTGGTTCCCTTCTCGTGTGAAGAAAAATTGAACCACAGCTCTTCTTTAAGGTACAACCCGGAAGCCAAAACTTCAACGTCCGTTGGCGGCACGATCTCAACGGATGCCGATCAGCAATCTTCAAAGAAAAATAAGAAAATACAGAGTTGTTGTTGTTACAAAAATTTTTATCCTTTGTAAACCTATTTATAAATTTTTTTTTAAAAAATGATCGGACATTTTTATTTTATTAAAACAGCCAGACATTTTTTATCATTATCACCAACCGTCCTGTTGACTGGTCAACGACGGGTGTCAACCGTTGGATCGCGATCATGATTTGATCACCACATCTCGACCCTTCATCCGATCGATCAACGATCAATTGATCTCAGCCCCTTATCTTGATTCGATCAGTCTCCACCGTCGGATCATCATGATTTAGAAAAAATTTAAAGCCCCTCAAGCTCCTCGCGACGATGCGCACGTGCAAAGTGCGCCTACAAAGCGCCCATTGCACCCTTTGCACACGCGCGTACGCGAGGGTGATGCGTAGCATCACCCTCAAGCTCTCCACTTACGATGAGTCTAAGGAACTTAAGCTTCAAGGAAGTGGTTTTCATATAAGTGAACCTTCCTTTCTTGTTCTTTCCGATATGAGACTAAATGTCCCCGCAATTTCTCATTCACACACTAAAGGGCGGTGATGGGCTTTCAAGGCCCATTAGGGTATTTAGGCGTATTTTGGCCCATTACCCAACAATCCCCCACATGAATGGAAATTAGACTTAGATCAATGATCATCAAAGATCAGCAAAGGTAAACCCCCACATAAAAGGATTTTAATGCAAATGAATATGCAAACACACTAAAGAGAGTATAATGGGATGAAGTTGTATCGGGATAGGTAGCTTGTGGCTTTGAACCTTCATTAGTGAGTTGTTATCGAGTTTACTTGCTAAAAGGTGAACATGATGTCTTGAACCTTTGAGCGTTTTGTGTAAACTAAGACAATAACAATCACGCAACTTCTTCCCGAGCATTCTTTTGATTCTCATGGTTGTGTCCATTTTGGTCCTGAACAACTCCTGGTCTCATGAGTGCTTCAGAGAATTAAACCTTAAAATTCTCATAGAATTTGCCCAGTTCATACTCACATAGGTGATTTTATTAAGAGTATCCTGCTATACCCCACATGAATGTTCATATCATAAGAATCATTAAAAGCAATGCTTATCGTAGTACCTTTAGCATGTAGCACCAATTATCATAGGAATGAGTAGGATTGTACATCCTTAGTGCTATCAAGTCTCTTTATAATTTAGTTGTCCCTTTTGAACCTAGATCTTGGGATCTCCAGTCAGCTAGGTTGGGTATCCACTATGAAGATTTTTTAATTATAGGTTTTAAATCCATTCCCCTCGATAAACAGTTTACTTGATCTCTTGGTAACTCCTTTGTTAATGGATCTGCTAGGTTTTTCTTTGACTGAACATAGTCAGTAGAAATTACATCAATTTTAAGTAACTGCTTAATGGTATTATGTCTGCGATGTATATGTCTAGACTTACCATTATACATTTTATTCTATGCTCTGCAAATTGCCGATTGACTATCACAATGTATGCATATTGCAGACACAGGCTTTGACCAACATGAAATATTTTCTAAAAGGTTTCAAGCCATTTTGCTTCTTCAGCTGCCTTTTCTAAGGCAATAAACTCAGATTCCATAGTGGATCGAACTATACATGTTTGCTTAGAAGATTTCTATGACACAGCACCTCCTCCTAAGGTGAATACATATCCACTTGTGGATTTTGTATCTTCTGTGTTAAATATCCAATTTGCATCATTGTATCCTTCTAGTACAGCTGGATATCTTGAATAATGTAATCCATAACTTAGGGTATATCGCAGATATCTTAATACCCCTATTAAAGCTGTCCAATGATTTAGACCTGGATTACTTGTAAATCTACTCAACTTATTGACAGAATATGCTATGTCAGGACGAGTGCAATTCATAACATACATTAAACTACCAATTATACGTGAGTATTCCAATTGAGATATGGGTTCTCCAATATACTTAGCAAATGTAGATTAACATCTATAGGTATTTTCACCGGGCTAGTATCATACTTTTTATACTTATTTAATATTTTCTCAATATAATGAGATTGAGATAATATTATTTCTTCAGATGTTCTAGTGATTTGAATCCCTAGTATAACATCTGCAACACCCATATTTTTTATATCAAAATGTTTGATTAACATTTTCTTTGTCTGTTTAATCATTTATGTATTACTACCAATGATTAACAAGTCATCTACATATAAGCAGATTATCACATACCCTTCAGGTAGAGTTTTGACATATATACATTTGTCACATTCATTTATTTTGAATCCATTTGATAACATGACATTATCAAATTTTATATGCCATTGCTTAGGTGCTTGCTTTAATCCATATAAGGATTTAACAAGTCTACACACCTTCTTTCTTGTTCTGGAACAATAAATCCCTCAGGTTGTTCCATGTATATTTCTTCATCTAATTCACCATTCAGAAAAGCAGTTTTAACATTCATTTGATGAATTTCAAGATTGTTAATGGCTGCAAAAGTGATTAACATTCTTATAGATGTTATTCTACTTACTGGTGAATAGGTATCAAAGAAGTCTATACCTTCTTTTTGTTTGAAGCCCTTAGCACTAATCTGGCTTTATACTTGTCAATTGATCCATCAGCCTTTAACTTTTTCTTAAAGATCCACTTGCATCCTAAAGGTTTCATACCAGATGGTAAGTCTACCAACTCCTAGGTATGATTATGCATGATGGACTCAATTTTATTATTGACAGCTTCTTTCCAAAAGGGTGCTTCTGGATTAGACATTGCCTCCTTGAATGTCTGAGGTTCATCTTGTAACATATAAGTTACATAATCATGACCAAAAGACTTTGCAACTCTTGGTCTCTTACTGCGTCTGGGTTCATCTTCAGGATATTCTTCCTGATGATTACTACTAGCAGTATTATCATCATAAGTTCTTTTATTTGAACTTATTTCTAATTTCCTTTTACTTGGAAATATATCTTCAAAGAATGTTGCATTCCTTGATTCCATGATTATATTTTTCTGTATATCAGTTATATCTGATTTATACACAAGAAAGCGATAAGCACTACTATTATGTGCATAACCAATAAATATACAATCAACAGTTTTAGGTCCTATTTTGACCTTTTTGGGGTCCGAAATAGCTACTTTAGCTAGACACCCCCACACTCTTAAGTAATTGTAAGAAGGCTTCTTTCCTTTCCATAACTCATATGGAGTAATTTCCTTCTTCTTAAGAGGTATCTTATTAAGAATATGATTTGCTGAGAGAAATGCTTCTCCCTATAAATTCTGTGGTGTACCAGAATTTATTAACATAGCATTCATCATTTCTTTTAATGTACGATTTTTACGTTCCGCAATTCCATTAGATTGGGGAGAATAAGGAGCAGTAGTTTGATGAATAATGTCATGCTCTTGACAGAATTCGTCAAAAGGTGCATCGTATTTACTACCTCTATCACTTCGTATGGCCTTAATCTTTTTTCCAAGTTGATTTTCAACTTCATTCTTATAACATTTAAACATTTCTAAGGCCTCATCCTTAGACTTTAGTAGATACACATAGCAGTATCTAGTTGAATCATCAATAAATATTATAAAATACTTTTTACCTCCTCTAGTTTGAACTCACTTTAAGTCACATAGATCATTGTGAATTAAGTCAAGAGGTTTAGTATTTCTTTCAACTGATGGAAATGGTATTTTTGCTAACTTAGCTTCAACATACACTTCACACTTGTAATGTGGATCGATTTCATGATTAGGTAATAATTCTAATTTCATTAATTTTCGTAATGAATTAAAATTCGCATGTCCTAATCTATCATGTCATAGACAAGAAGAGTCAACCATATAACAGAAGAAGAAGCTTTATTTATTTCAAGGTTTCTGTGTACAGTCATTACATTCACCTTGAATAATTCATTATTCAAGTAACCTCTACCAATAAATATCCCCCCTTAGTGAGTACAAATTTATCAGACTCAAATACCATCCTAAAGTCATGTTTCTTAGGAGGGAGCCTGATATAAGATTCTTCCAGATGTCAGGGACATGTAGCACATCATTCAGTAGAAGCTCCTTGCCAGATGTCATCTTCATAACGATGCGGCCAAGTCCTTCTATCTTGGATGTAGCGGAGTTACCCATGACCAAATTTCTACCATTGATAGGAGTATATGATGAGAACATACTCTTATTAGAGCAGACATGTCTGGTAGCTCCAGTGTCGATGTACCATTCATTTGCTTTATCAACCATGTTTGCTTCAAATACAATAGCTGACAGCATCATCTCGGATACCTCTTTGGATAGGGTTTCAGTAATGTTGTTGACATCTTTCCTTTCTTTATACTTGAAACGGCAGTCCTTGGATTTGTGTCCTTACTTTCCACAAACAAAGTACTTTCCCTTGAATTTATATTTCTTAGGATTGCCCTTCTTCTGTTTAAAGCCTTCGCTTGGAAACTTGTGTTTCTTTCTTCCTTCTATGAGATTGGCTTTTGGCTCAGCAGGTTGTTCTCCTGTCTTTTTGTCTTGGCTCTTATTGTCCTCCTCGATCCTCAGGCGGACAATTAGGTCTTCAAGTCCCATCTCCTTCCGCTTATGCTTCAGGTAGTTCTTGAAGTCCTTCCATAGTGGTGGTAGCTTCTCTATGATAGCAGCTACCTGGAATGACTCACTGAGAGACATTCTCTCTGCATGTATCTCATGCAGGATGATCTGGAGCTTTTGGACTTGCTCCATAACAGTTTTGTGGTCGACCATTTTGTAGTTTAGGAACCTTCCAACCATAAACTTCTTGTGTCCAGCATCCTCTGTCTTATACTTTTGTCCAAGGATGCCCATAACTCCTTGGCAGTAGCAATACTGCTGTACACATTGTACAAGGTATTGTCCAGACCATTCAGGATATAGTTCTTGGAAAGGAAGTCTGAGTGCTTTCATGCCTCCACCGCAGCAATGACTTGCTTGTCGGTCTCCCCTTCCTTCAGGACAGGCGGATCTTCATTCAGCACTCTGACCAGGTTCAGAGTTGTGAGGTAGAACAGCATCTTCTGTTGCCACCTCTTGAAGTCCGTGCTAGAGAATTTCTTCGGTCTCTCGGCTTGAACTGATGTCGTCATAGTAGCCATCTACAGCAGCACTTCGATAGCACGGGAAATTGTCTTAAGATTGTTGGTGGGTGTATGTTGGCAGATGGTGGCTACCTAATGAATCAGACTGAGGCTAGAGTTTCACTCTGTCCTTAAGACAATTTCATCCCGCAATGGTGCTTACGGTCAGTATGACAATTGTCTCCCAGGATACAACAGTCTCCTTTTGATGAAAGCAGCACTACAATTCACCAAAAATATCGAACCAAGAATGCTACTCTCTTTTTAATGCACTATTGCTATACTACCCTTAGGAAAGTATGCAAATGCCTAAGAGAGGAGAAGACTAGAATTGATTTAGATTGAACTCAATTTGGAATGACTTGGGATGAATGAAATGCTTAGGTCTAGGGTCCTATTTATAGGTTTCAGGTACCCTTTGGAAGCAACCCTACGAATTTAATTTAATTTAAATTCTAAAATCAAAGGATGTGAGGGTTAAGGGCTTATCACCCTTGATATGCCCTTTAGACATCGTGATCTTCGGATCAGCCGATCAGATAAGCCTATCCTTATCCTGATAAGCCTTTTCATCATCATGATCTGATGATCACGTTATCAGATAGGCGGTTGCATGTCTTTGATATGCCTTTTCATGATCGGACCGTTGACTTATCTCTAACCGACGATCGAACGGGTGCCTTATCACCAACCGACGATCAGACGGATGCCTTATCACCAACCATCCTATTGACTGGTCTACCGACGGTCCTGTTGACTAGTCAACCGATGGGTGTCAACCATTGGATCGCGATCGCGATCATGATTTGATCACCACATCTCGACCCTTCATCCGATTGATCAACAATCAATTGATCTCAGCCCCTTATCTTGATCCGATCAGTCTCCACCGTCGGATCATCATGATCTAGAAAAAATTTAAAGCCCCTCAAGCTTCTCGCGACAATGCGCACGTGCAAAGTACCCATTGCGCCCTTCGCACACGCGCGAGGGTGAGGGTGATGCTACGCATCACCCTCAAGCTCTCCACTTATGGTGAGCCTAAGGAACTTAAGCTTCAAGAAAGTGGTTTTCATATAAGTGAACCTTCCTTTCTTGTTCTTTTCGATATGGGACTAAATGTCTCCACAATTTCTCATTCACACACTAAAGGGCGGTGATGGGCTTTCAAGGTCCATTAGGGTATTTAGGCGTATTTTGGCCCATTACCTAACAATATTATCATGATGAACTCCGTATCAGGTAAATAATATTAGGATGAATTCCGTATCAGATAAGTATATTATTTTATATGTAATAAATTAATTTATTGAAGATCATTTATTGCCCACATCACCTTCCTCTTGCCATGGCTTTTGCTCTACCACCAAGCCAGCCATGCTTGATGGGTGGAAGCTGGTCATGTGATTGGGAAAGAGAGAAAGAGATGG
Source organism: Calamus simplicifolius (assembly GCA_900491605.1). NCBI lineage: Eukaryota > Viridiplantae > Streptophyta > Magnoliopsida > Arecales > Arecaceae > Calamus > Calamus simplicifolius. Next base: position 457,941 of record UESW01004375.1, read on the forward strand.
AGCTTGATACAGGCTCGCTGCATCGTTCTTTTTATGCAACTGAGGTTTTAGTCATTTGTTATTCAGTGCTTGTTTGGTTTTTTTCAAAAAGATTTTTTTTAAAAATAATTTTATGAAAGCTTATCTTTAGAAGTATCAAAGTTAGTTAAGAATCTACGTTTTTCTTAATAAATATTATTCAACCAATACTTAAATAAAAAATAGTTTATCTATGTCTTTGTTTATACATTAAAAAGTGGTTATAGTGCTCGTTACTTTATTTTTTACATAATAACTTTTTAAATAAATTATTAAAAATTATTCATCTTTGTCGAAATATCCTTTGTACTATTGGAACTATTTTAAATTTTAATAGTATATTATTTCCTTGTAAATTACGATTGAAGCTCAATTTTCTTTACTAAACTATATCTTTAGTCAAACTTTTGGTATATACATTAATTATAGATAGATTTCACTTTTAAATAAAATAAATTTTAATATTTACTATCTACTAATTAAATAATATTATTATAAATCTTTTATAAAATATAGATTATATCATAGAAAATATTTTTATTTTAATCATCAAATCTTTAAAGAACACCACTTCTTACCTATTGGTTAAATTTCTATTCAAAAGTTTTTTTCTCTAAAAATTATTATTTTATCAAAATTATTATCGAAAGATAAAATTTTAATTTATTTTTCTTTCTAAAATGCATCAAAAATAAAAGATAAGAAAATATCTCATCAATGAGGATCAAAAAAAGGGAAGAAAAAAAATCTAGAGTAATAATAAAAAAAAGAATCATGATTGTGCAGAGATATTTAAGAAAGAAAAAAATTATTATACTAGTTAATAGAAAACCAACTCAACTTAATAGATAAGCTTTTTCTTAATTTGATGGATATATAATAATTTAAAAATATAATTTATCTAGTTAATTATTTTGATCAAAGCAAAAGCACATGGATATGTTAATCAATGAAAATGTTGACTATTTTTTATAATTTTTTTCATCAAAGAATAGAATCAATGATGAAGAGGTAAAAATGAGCAAAAGAATATTTTCTTGTGAATAAAAAATATGTGTAAATCCTGCACATAAATTTTTTTTTTTCCTTTGATCATATATTGAAACGGAAGGGAAGAAAAGTTTATTGCCCCTACATTCCTCTCAATCAAACGCTTATAAGAAACAATATAGTTAGAAAATATAAATATACCCTAAACAAATTTTTTCTATTTTCTTTTTAATTGTATCATTATAAATAGAAAGCTCAAAGATTATCTTTTTTTTTCTTAAAGATATATCCTCATGGACAGTTAATTTGTTACCCAATAAATAAGTAGAAGAGAAAGTCTTAGCTGGTCCGCATCGAACACGTGTTAATTATCGAACACAATATAATTTTTGTTGTGCTACTTTTGAGATTGCATTTAGTGCATTGCCAGTAATCCTAAATAGTAACTTGGATTATCTATAAGAAAGATTACCACTAGATAAATTGCCAGTAATGTTGATTACTATATTTGGTATACACAGGTAATATTACAGTAATATTAATTACTGTGTTTGGTATGACAAATAGATTATCAGTCGTATAACATCAAATTCTCAAATACCCATAAATCAAATTTATATACTAAATCAAATCTATTAAAAATTAAATTAATATATTAAATTTATTTTTTTAAAAAATATTTTAAATATTAAAAAATATATTTTTTTAATTTATATAAAAAATAAATTTATTTATATATTTAATTTATTTATTTTTTAATTAAATCAATATATTAAATATATAAAATAATTATATTAATAAATTTTTAATAAATAAATAAATAAATTTAAAAATAAAACAAATATATTAAAAAATAATATATTTAATTAATTTAAAAAATATAAATTAATTTATTTTTAAAATAAATTTAATTTAAATAAATTAATTTATTTTTTAAAAATTAATTTATTTTTTAAAAATAATTATTTTAAAAAAATAATTTATTATTTAATTTTATTTTAAATATTAAATTAATTAAATTAATTGATTTTAAAAATAATTAATTTATTTTTTAATTTTTAGATTTTAAAAATAATTTTAAATTTATTTTTTAAAATATTAAATTAATTAAAAATTAATTAATTTTTTATTTTTTAATTAATTAAATTTTTGATTTTTTAATAATTTCTAAAATCAAAATTGAAAAAATTTAATTAATTTAATTTTTAAATTATTTTTTATTTTTTTAATTAATTTTAATTTACTAATTTTAATTAATTTTTTTATAAATTAAAAAAATAGTAATTAAAAATTAAATTTTTTTTTTCAATTAGACTTTTTTATAACTATATTTTTTGTTTTTGTTTTTGTTTTAATTTTTTTTCTATTCGCTATGGGCGAATAATACCGCGATATTTTTTTTTTGGAGATGTGAGAAAAGAGATAACGATGCAAGACATGAGAAAAGAGAAAAAAAGAAGGAAATAATTTCGTTTGAAGAAAGGAATAATTTTATTTTTACAAAAGAGATAGGGGTAATTTTGTTTTAAAAATTAGATTACAATATCCGGTAATATGGATAGCACCTCCCCTAAGATTACCTTGATTATCTTATGAGAGGTAATCCAGATTATCACTGCATGATAGATTCCCATTCAAAATACGTACCAAATACAGTAATCTGATGGGTCCCTTTTAAATTACTGATAATCTTTATCTGTTACCAAAGCCCCCTAAGTAGAATATAATGTTGTGTTTGGTTTATTGCGAGCAATCCTGAATGGTAATATGGATTATCTACAAGATAGATTATCACTAGATAGAATGTCAGTAATGTTGATTACTATTGATGAGGGGTAAAATTATCATTGCATTAATGTTCATACAATACAAGATATCGGGTCGAGACCAATCTCTACATCCCATCGGACAACTGTCACATCCGAAGAACAAGAGGGCCGAATTGCCTTCAGCGGAGCCCAGTCCCCTCAACAAACTGAGCTATTCTCGCGCCTTAACAAACCGAGCTGTTCTTGCACTTCGACAGATCGAGCCATTCTCGTGCCTCGGTAGACCGAGCTATTCTTGTGCCTCAGCAAGCTGAATTATCTCTACGACCCAGCCAGACCAAGGCGTTTAAGCACCTCTGCGAAACCAAACACGAGAGAGTTCTAAGCCATAATAATTGAACAAGACCTCCAGCTAGAAATTATGCAGATGATGCCGGAGGTGGCCTAAGGCCTATAGAATAGCCTAGGGCCTACAGAATTGTCGAATCTTAAAGCATCAACCAACTCTCCTGGTCGTCGATCCTCTAACTAACTAGATACGGATCCTACCGGCCTCGCAACAAACTTGATTCGAATCTGATTTGAATTCTAACAGTTTTCGGACCCCCTATGACGTGCCCAAGGAATCAGGTGATCGCCTATAAATACCCCAGCCCTAAAGTCTTTTAGGTACGCTTCCACTGACACTCTAACTAAGAAAACTCCATTGAAGCTTGAGCACTTGAGAGGCCACTCATCTTAAGGAACTCTTCTGCGAGAACCTTCTTCTCATATCTGCTTACTGTGAATTTCTACTAACTTGGACATCGGAGAGTCTTCTGCAGAGGGCCACCCCAAACACTCTCTGCATGAGGACTGTCTTGCAGGTCTCATCCGGGCGAGAGACCAGCCTCCAGATCCGGAGCCGAGCTGCACCCGAGTCAGAGAGCGAAATTCCGCGGCAACAGGTTGGCGCTAGAGGAAGGGTCTCAAGTCCCATAAACTTGTAATCTAGGAGACAAGGTTCAAAACCAGAAGAAGAATCCTCTAATGGCCAATCAGAAGAGAGCCACATCTGATGCTCAAGATCAATCCGCCTCTCAAAGGCCTGATCCAATCAGCGGTGTAGCGCCATCGCTACCGCTGCCAGCTGAGACTCCTTAACCACCGGCAGCGGCGGTGATGCTGGACCAGTTCGCTACCCTGGTTCAGCAAGTCCAAGCACTGACCCAGCTGGTCTAGGGACTCCAGGGGGTTCCCCGTCCAGCTGCCACTGCTTCACAACTTCATGAAGAGGCAACTGCTCCCGTCCTGCCAGCGATCTCTTCTTCCAATCCGCCTGAGGCAGTGGATTATCTTCACCGACCCATGAAGGCCAAGCCAGCGCCATAGTGGGCTGGAGGGAGAGCCCGCTCAAGTCTTGGCGAGCTCGCTCACTTTCCTCGGTGTCTTCTCAAGATTGACACCGCTGCCATCTTTTCATCGCCCGATCCCTCCTACCACTCTGGATGAAGGGATTAGGCAGCATATGCAGGAGATGCGTCAGGAGTGGTATTGGGAGTTGGACTCCGCTAGGCAAGCCCCTCCGTTTCAGCCGAGAGCAGAGCAGGGCATTCCTTTTTCTGAGGACATCATGCATGAAGTGATCCCTCCTCATATGAAGCTCCCCGCCATCGAGCCGTACCATGGATTTGCCGATCCCGACGACCATCTAAGTAGTTTCAGATCCATCATGATGTTCCATGGAGCATCGGACGCGATCCTCTGTCAAGCCTTCCCCTCTACTCTTAGAGGATCTACTAGAACCTGGTTTAACAGCTGAAGCTAGGTTCCATTGATTCTTTTGACGAGCTGAGCCATTTATTTGTTAGTCAGTTCATCGGCAGTCGTCGCCAGCGATGGAGATCCAATTCCCTCTCCGAAGCAAGCAACGGGAGGGGGAATCTTTAAAGAATTACCTTGGTCGTTTCAACACAGCACTCCTGGAGGTCGACCACCTTAATCACAAGGTAGCCATATCTGCCTTGGCAGAAGGAGTGTCGAAGGAAGGGGATTTTTACTTGGCTCTAGAGGTTAATTATCTGAAGAACCTCTCTAATATGATGTCCTTGGCGGATAAGTATGCTAGGGTCGAAGAATCGCAGAGGTCGGCCCGAGCCGAGAAATTGAAGGAGGCAAGAGGTTTAGAAAAGCATCGATCCTTCCATCGTGCCAGCCCGCCTCGCCGTTAGAGAACTCTTCCACCACCTTCTCAAGATCGAACCCAGAGCCCAGCTTGGAGGTTTGATCAATACACTCCTCTCACTGCACCAAGAGCGTAGATCCTGATGGAGATTAAGCGCCCGATTCCTCGACCTCCTCCTCTTCGAGGTAATGCGACCTGGCGAGATATGACTAAGTATTGCCACTTTTATCGAGATCATGGGCATGATACCGAGGACTGTTGGCAGCTTCAGAATGAGATCGAACGACTAATTCGACGGGGCAGGCTGGATCAATTTAGGAGGGCACCAGAGCCGAACAATGAAGGAAATCGCCTGCCCAAGCCTCGCCAGCTCTCTCCATTGAATCCTCCAGTCATTGGCAACATCAATATGATAGTGGCGACCAGTCCTTCATCAAATTGGCTAGATGAGGAGGAGAATCCACCAAAGAAGAGTCGAGTTGACGAGCTCTGACGAAGATCTTTGGGAGGTACAATACCCTCATACTGATGCTCTAGTTGTATCTCTGAATATGAACAACTATGATGTACATCGTATTTTGGTTGATAGTGGAAGCTCTGTTAATGTTTTGTATTTTGATGCCTTTGTGAGATTGAAATTTCGGACGGAAAGCCTTCGGACCATAGAGTTCACCCTAGTAGGTTTTACGAGAAACTCCATAACTCTCAAGGGAGTTATTACTCTAACAGTTTGAGCAGGTGCTTGGCCCTGTGTAGCCACTACGCACATGGATTTTCTTGTAAACAAGCTTCGGTCCCCCTACAATGCTATCCTCGGTAGGCCAGGACAAGTATCTCTCAAAGCCATCGTTTTCATTCCTCATCTTGCCATGAAATTTTCCACCGAATGGGGGGTGGGAGTTGTCCGAGGAAGTCAAATTATATCTCGGCATTACTTTATCATTGACCTTCAATCCAGAAAGCCCGAGGTTGATGGGATGGATGCTTGGGAAGATTTTACTAAACAACGAGGAGAGCCCGCCGAAGAATTAGAAGAAGTACCGCTTGATGAAGCTCGGCCCGACCGAACCATAGGTTGGGTCGCAGCTGAAGGGAAAGCTTCGGCAAGACTTGATCGAATTCCTCCGAAAGAATGCTGATATTTTTGCTTGGTCCACATCAGACATGCCTGGAATTAACCCAGATGTCTTGGTCCATCGCCTCAATGTAGACGAAGCGTTTCGGCTGGTTAAGCAAAAGAAGAGAAGCTTTGCCCCCGAGCGTCAAAAGACTATCAAGGAAGAGGTAGACAAGCTTATTAGAGCCAATTTTATTCGGGAAGTCAATTACCCCGACTGGCTGGCGAATGTGGTTATGGTGAAAAAATCAAATGGCAAATGGAGGATCCGCATCGACTTTACCGACCTCAATAAAGCTTGTCCAAAGGACAGCTTCCCTCTTCCTCGAATCGACCAACTTGTAGATTCCACTTCAGGCCATCAAATGATGACTTTTATGGATGCTTATTCGGGCTATAATCAAATTCGGATGGCTCCCAAAGATGAAGAAAAGACTGCCTTTATCACCAACTGAGGTATTTATTGTTACCGAGTTATGCCTTTCGGTTTAAAAAATGCAGGTGCAACCTACTAAAGGCTGGTCAACAAAGTCTTCAAGGAGCAAATCAGTCAGAACATGGAGGTATACGTTGATGACATGCCGGTGAAGAGCAAAGAGGCATCTCGGCATATCGAAGATCTTGCGGAAAGCTTTGCAATGCTCCGAAGGTATCAGATGAAGCTCAACCCAACCAAATGTGCTTTCGGAGTCAACTCTAGAAAGTTCTTGGGTTTCATGGTCTCTCAATGAGGCATCGAGGCGAATTCACAAAAGATCCAAGCCTTGCGATAAATGGCCCCTCTAAGGTCAATCAAAGAAGTGCAACGTCTCACTGGGAGGATAGCGGCTCTTAACCGCTTCATCACTCGGTCGACCGAGAGATGCCTTCCCTTCTTCAAAGCACTTCGATCAGCCAAGAATTTTCAATAGATCTCAGACTGCCAGAAGTCCTTTGAAGACCTAAAAAAATACCTCAGCTCACCACCTCCCTTAGCAGTCTGAAGCCAGGGGAAACGCTGAGTCTATACTTGGCGGTCTCTGAGAATGCTGTTGGCTCTGTACTGGTCAGAGAGGAAAATAAAGTTCAAAGACCAGTCATTATGTCAGCAAATTGCTCAGAGACGCCGAAATGAGGTATACCCGGGTCAAGAAGATGATACTGGCTCTGGTAATATCAGTCCGAAAGCTGCGACCATATTTTCAAGCTCACACTGTGGCGGTCTTAACCGATCAACCCATCAAGTCAATTATCCATAGTCCAGAAGCATCAGAAAGAATGACCAAATGGGTTGTTGAATTGAGCATGAAATTCAGTATCAACCTCGTCCAGCCATCAAAGCCCAGGTCCTAGCAGATTTTCTCCTTGAATGCACCATACCCGAAGATGGTTCTGCCCCGGACACTCCTAAACAACCAAGGCCCAGTGCTCCGTGGTTGCTCCATGCCGATGGGTCCTCCAGCGCAAGCGGCTCTGGCGCTGGTCTAGTTCTCACTAGTCCGGAGGGGGCAACTTTCGAATATGGCATACGTTTCTCCTTCTCAGCCTCTAACAATGAGGCAGAATATGAGGCTCTGCTCGTCGGACTGTGCATTGCTCGCGAGCTTAAGGTTGAAAAGCTAAACGCCTACACCGACTCTCAGTTAGTGGCTGGCCAGGTACAAGGAGAGTTTGAAGCTCGAGAGCCAAACATGATTTGGTATCTTCAAAAGGTGCATGATCTGTCATCCCGCTTTGCCAAATTTAAAGTCATTCAAATCCTAAGGGCTGAGAATACGTGCGCCGACCTTTTGTCCCGCCTGGCAGCCATGGACTCAATGGATCTTGAGAAGAAGTTCTACCTGGAAGTCCTGGAGAAATCTAGCATTACCGATGTTGATCAAATAATGCAGGTTTACGCCGAATCATCTTGGATGGATCCTGTACACAAATATCTCAAAGAAGGACTGCTACCTAGTAACAGAAAAGAAGCAAGGAAGCTAAAGATGCAATCATCTCGTTATGTTTTAATTGATAATCGATTATATAAGCGATCCTTCTCTATGTCGTTATTCAAGTACCTTCGCCCATCGAAGGCCAACTATGCCCTTCGAGAGGTTCACGAAGGCATTTGTGGTAACCATCTTGCAGTTGAGCCCTGTGCCACAAAGTGTTGCGTCAGGGATATTATTGGCTAACAATGCAAAGAGATGCTGATGATCTTGTCCGAGCCTGTGATTTGTGCCAACGACATTCAAATGTCCAAAGGCTCCCCTCTGCTCACCTAACGCTTGTATCATTCACCTGGCCTTTCGCTAAGTGGGGAATGGACATTCTTGGTTCTTTTTTCCTTGCCACAGGATAAAGGAAAATCTTGTTTGTCGCAATTGACTACTTCACCAAGTGGGTCAATGCGAAGGCAGTCACCCAGATAACCGAAGCTCAAGCTAGGGACTTCGTATGGAGGTCTATCATTTGCCGGTTCAGCCTCCCTCACACCATCATCACCGACAACGGAAAATAATTCGACAATCCCAAGTTTTGAGAATTCTGTGAGGATCACGACATTCTTCACCGTCTAACATCAGTCGGACATCCTCAAGCCAATGGGGAGGCTGAGGTAACTAACCGAACTCTTCTGCAGTGAATTAAAGCTTGGCTTAACCAAGCACGAGGCAGATGGACAAAAGAACTTCGCCACATGCTGTGAGCTTATCGGACTACCGAAAGGATACCCACAGGCCAAACTCCATTCAGAATGACTTTTGGTATGGAGGATGTCATCCCCATAGAAATCGGGCTTCCTTCCCCATGTGTGGAAGGTTATTTAGAAGAATCTAACGATGAGCAACTCCAAACTAATCTGGACCTGATAGAAGAAGTCATAGAGAAAGCCCGGATCCGGATGGCCGCCTATCAACAATGAATAGCCCGTTATTACTCCACCGGAGTTAAAGGAAAATCCTTCCTGGAAATTTGGTACTCCGAAAGGCATCCGTGTCAAAGCCACTGGAGAAAGGGAAACTGTCCCCAAACTGAGAGGGTCCCTATCAAGTTACGGAGGTAATTAGGCCCGGCACTTATAAACTCCAATATCTAGGCAAAAAATCTATCCACCGGACATGGAGCTCGGATAATCTCCCCATATATCATCAATGAAAGTACACCTTCGTTAAACTCACTCTATTTACTGCCTCAAATTTTTATTTTCAAAAGTCTATAAAGTTTTTGTTTCGATTGTCTTTCTTCTGAAAACTGCAATGAGAAGCATGTTTTGCTCAATAATCTTTCAAGCCTCGATAGGACCGAGTGATCTCCGTACCTTGGCAGCGTCAAGTAAAATATAATCTTTCAAGCCTCGATAGGGCCGAGTGATTTTCGTACCTTGGCAGCGCCAAGTAAAATATAATCTTTTCAAACCTCGATAGAGCCGAGTGATCTTCGTACCTTAGCAGCGCCAAGTAAAATATAATCTTTCAAGCCTCGGCAGGGCCAAGTGATCTTCGTACCTTGGCAGCGCCAAGTAAAATATAATCTTTTCAAACCTCGATAGGGTTGAGTGATCTCCATACCTTGGCAGCGCCAAGTAAAATATAATCTTTCAAGCCTCGGCAAGGTCAAGTGATCTCTATACCTTGGTAGCGCCAAGTAAAATATAATCTTTTAAGCCTCGGCAGGACCGAGTGATCTTCGTACCTTGGCAATGCTAAGTAAAATATAATATTTTTAAGCCTCGGCAGGGCCGAGTGATCTTCGTACCTTGGCAGCGCCAAGTAAAATATAATCTTTTCAAGCCTCGGCAGGGCCGAGTGATCTCCGTACCTTGGCATGGCCAAATAAAATATAATCTTTTCAAGCCTAGGCAGGGCCGAGTGATGTCTTCAAATAATATTTCAGGCCTCGACAGGGCCAAGTGATATCTTCAAATAATATCTCGAGCCTCGGCAGGGCTGAATGATGTCTTCAAATAATATTTCAGACCTCGACAGGGCCGAGTGATATCTTCAAATAATATTTCAGGCCTCAATAGGGCTGGGTGATATCTTCAGATAGTATCTCAAGCCTCGGCAGGGCCAAGTGATATCTCCAAATAACGTTTCAAGCCTCGACAGGGCTGTATGATATTTCTAAATAATATTTCAAGCCTCGGTACGATCGAGTGACTCTTCTAAGATGACAGCAAAGCCAATTGATTTCTCTAATGCTCTAGCGTGGCCGAATTGCCCTGTCATGCTTCGGAGGAATTAAGCAACCTTTTTCTTCGTGCATCGGCAAGATTAAACGAGTCGCTCATCACCATGGTAAGACTTATTTTGCCCTTCAGCGAAACTGTGCTTATACTATGAGTTAGCAGAGCCGCCCAGGCCTCCCTCTGACCTAAACAGAGATGAACGCTCCCTCCGTGAAGGGCTAAGCATTGCTAAAGCGCCGAATGAAAGAAAAATGTTTAAAATGCTACTAGCGATCGTGAACTAATGATATGATTCGAATAGCATGGCACAAACAAAATGACTCTCATGTCGGAACGACACAATCACATTAGTAGAAAAGTCAATATTTGAAGAAGAAATGGTAAAAGCTTTCTTTATTGAGAAAAAATTACAACCTCCTGAAAGGCGTTACTGCTGGTGATGTGCCCTAGGCCATCAGGATATTTGCTGTCATTTATGGTTTTATCTTTATTTAATAAATCATTTTATTTATCACATTATTATTTATGCTCTTCTAATGTGATAAAAAGGTTTCCTTGAATAGTTTATTCTTTTTATATCATTAAAGTATGTGACTTTAATAGTGAAACTATAAGGTGATAAGAATACTATTCTAAATTGTCCCTAATCATTTATTATATGGAACAATAATGAAGTAAGATTAGTATGTTGGTTGATTGATGATCACGTTTAACTGGTCATGGATATGAGATATCAAGTCAATACATAGATACATGTAAGAGTACATTGTATTGGATCGACCCACCATGAGAATATCATATAGATTCTGTTATGAATACTTCTCTTCATGATGTTATTATTTTAGTCCTTTGACTTGATGACACCATGGATTCCTACATAGTGAATTTCATATTTTGACACGGCTCTTCATCATCTTTAACCAGATGATCATAAGACTGTGATTGGATATAGAATAAACTACGTTGAGGGATATGAGTGTTCGTGAAGGAATTTGTCCCTCATTAATTTGAGAGAGATATTTTGGGCCCTCTTGAAGAGTGAGACTGAGAAAAGTACATGGCCATGCCCAAATGAATTGATAAGAAGTTATCAGTAACATTTGGTTTATTCAGTCAAACTCTGGAATCAAAAAAACTTGTGATTAAACAATTTATGAGAGATGTGATCTATGCCTCATACTTGATCACTAAATATCGTGTGACAAAAGGACTAGATAATTGACATCTACTAGGTAAAGTCGGATCGACGATCTTCACTCAATTTGGGTAGACATAATGTCTTGCTAGAGACCAATTATGTCTTGTAGGCCCGAAAGGGTTTTAGTCCTATTGCCAACATTGAGTGAACCTACAGGGTCGCACACAAGGAATGACGCATATGGGTTATGGGTTTAATTTGTATAAATCCAGCGGAAATAAATAATAATCTTCACTATTGTGTCCTTTTAGATTCCGAAACTCTTAACATTAGATGGGCAGGGAATGAGAAAGTGTCTTTTTGGATTCCGAAACTCTTAACATTAGATGTGTAGAGAACGAGAAGACGTGTCTTTTTGGATTCTGAAATTAAGAGTCCTATTAATGAGAATATTCTATTTTGAATATGATATTATCATTATAAATGGACGTTGTTGCTCTCATATAGATGCGATGATGCTTGCCGTCAACATGAGATGCGCATAGAAACACTGCACACCATAAAAATGAGAGTTTTAGTGAGATTATTTTTAAACTGATCTAGAAGAGTTCTAGAGAGTTCTAGCACATTGAGTCCCATTGTGAAGTAGTCATTCGTGTGGATACCGTAGAGGGAGTTGTGGTTTTGCAGCGCCTAAAGATCTATCTTATCAAAAATAATTTTATTCACATAAGGTACGATTCTCGTTCCCTAATCAATTTAATTGAACCACATGGATCCTTGGGATTTAGGTTAATTTTCGGCTGCATATTTTTGGCATTAGACCCCTAAATTCCCATCAGTGGTATCAGAGCCAGACTTGTGGATTCAATTAAATTGATTTCATCTGATTATATGAATGTGTGATGCGTACTGTTAAACGAGATTATTGTACATGTGATGTGAATGACTATACATCTATGGAATTAATATGGTGATTTATTTAATTGTTAAACAGTTCTAATATGATTAGAATCAAATAGATTTATTGTGTTTAATTTGTTTGAATGCTGAAATAATCATCCGTCAAGGTAGGGTTGTCAACTAGATTGATAGTTGGGTTTTAACAAAGAAACCCTAATTTGCGTGCATGACACAATCTCAAACCCTAATTTTGATAGTATTAGAACTGTACAAGAAAAACATTTTCTTGGACAGTTTTATGTATTATGCATGATGCATAGCATGGCCCTTTAGACTCATGTGATTGGCAGGTTTATTATGGTTTTATTGATTACATTGGCCTGCATGTCGATAATTTTATTGTAATTGGTTTATTGGCCTGTGTGTCGTTATCCTGATGTAATCTATTTATTTCACTAGCATAGAATGTAGATTTTCTTTTAATGTAAAATATGGAGGCCATTCATGTCAATCAAAAGAGATCATAGTGATGATGCTCCAAGCAAAAGGTTCATGTCATCAATGGCAGACCGAGCATATGGTTATGCTATGACATCGTAATAATGATTTACCTAGTTCATGGGCCATGCTATGACACATTTATGCTTTATATATACATGCATGAGATGTTATATAGATGATGTATGTGACTTTGGTCCCATAGAATAGTCATCATATACTTAAAATAATAAAGTCCCTCTATTAATATTAAGTCGTAAAATGCCTCCATAGTTTGACACCTATCAAGGCTTTGATCGTCTAAATGTAGGATCTGCCAAAGCAGGGTGCATTAGACCATCTTAGTTAGGTAGGTGGATAAAAGTGCTATCCTCATGTCGAAATGGTTAGACTTAAATAGGCTATCAAAATGGTTTTGGGCCTATGGCATTAATGGGATTAGTATGCCGAAACATGTGATGTCAATCTACATATGATGTAATTGGAAAGACGTTTCCTACCTAAATAACTAGACTTTAAGTGTCATGCCAAAGCTGACTTAAAGTTTAGTAAATATGGATCTTAACTCACTAAGAAATATCGAAAGATTGAAAAGGTTTCCGAATTAACATTAGAGGGTTGTTAATTTGATAAAATAGAGAGAATAATTGAAATGGTTTAAATAAAGATATTAACTATGTAACTCCTTGTATGTAGATCATGACATCAAACAACACATCTAATCTTACTTTGCGATCGGTTCTCGAAAAAGAAAAATTGAATGGCACAAACTTCCTTGACTGGCATCGTAACTTAAGAATTGTTCTTAAGCAAGAAAGGAAGTTGTATGTCATAGACACTCCAATCCCAGCTGTACCTACTGCTGATGCTCCAAGAGATGAAAGAAATGCTTACAATAAGCATAAAGACGACTCTTTGGATGTAACTTGCCTTATGCTTGCTAGCATGGACTCCGAGCTTCAGAAGCAAATGGAGGACATGGAAGCGTACAATATGATTGTACACCTCAGGAAATGTTCAAGAGCAAGCAAGACAAGAGAGGTTAGCAGTCACTAAGGCATTGAATGGATGCAAAATGATTCCAGGTAGCTCTGTGAGTACTCATGTGCTCAAGATGAAGAGTTACATTGATAGACTTGAAAAACTTGGTGCTCCACTTAGCAGGGAGTTGGCTACAGGTATGATCATTGCCTCCTTGCCTCCCAATTATGACCAATTTGTAATGAATTACAATATGCACCAAATGGATAAGTCTATAATGGAGTTGCATGGGATGCTTAAGAATGCTGAACAAAACATTAAGGCAACCAATAATGTTTTGATGGTTCAAACGGAAAAGGGCAAAAGGAGGAGTGGCAAGGACAAAGGCAAAGGCAAAGCAAAAGGTGAGACCAAAGCTAAAAGGCCTAAGCCCCAGCCCAAGCCGAAACAGCCCAAGGAAGGAGTTTGCTTCTTCTGCAATAAACCAGGTCATTGGAAAAGGAATTGCAAACTGTATTTGGAGGATCTGAAAAAGAGGAAGGCTAATAAAGCCACAATCTCAGGTATTTATGTTATACAAGTCAATTTGTCTACTTCTACATCATGGGTATTAGATACCGGATGTGGATCTCACATTTGTGTAAATGTGCAGGTCTCAGACAAAGTAAAAAATTGGCTCAAGGTGAAGTGGACCTACGAGTTGCAAATGGAGCAAGAGTTGCTGCATTATCTCTAGGATGTTATGAATTACCTTTACCTAGTGGACTTGTTTTGACTTTAAGCAATTGTTACTATGTGCCTGCTATGAGCAGTAACATTATTTCAGTTTCAAGTTTAGACAAAGATAGTTTTAAATTTATTATTGAGAATAATTATATGTCCATCTATTATAGAGACATTTATTATGGTTTTGCTCAATTATTAAATGGGCTATATGTTCTAAACTTTGATGAAATAAATTACAAGTCTGTTTATAACATTAATACTAAAAGGTTTAAATCAAATGATTTAAATCCTACCTATCTTTGGCATTGTCGCTTAGGCCATATAAATGAGAAGCGCATATCAAAACTTCATCAAAATGGGCTTTTACATTCATTTGATTTTGAATCATATGAATCATGCGAATCTTGTTTGATGGATAAGATGACTAAGGCTCCTTTCACAGGACAAGGTGAAAGAGCCACAGATTTATTGGCCCTTATACATACCGATGTATGTGGACCATTAAGTTCACCGGCTAGAGGAGGTTATTTGTATTTCATCACTTTTACTGATGATTTCAGCAGGTATGGATATGTATACCTAATGAAACATAAATCCAAATCTTTTGAAATGTTCAAAATATTCAAAAATGAAGTACAAAATCAGCTTGGTAAAAATATTAAGATACTTCGATTAGATCGTAGTGGTGAATATTTAAGTCAAGAGTTTTCTAACCATCTTAAAGATTGTGGGATAATTTTACAATTGACTCCTCCAGGAACACCACAATGGAATGGTGTTTCTGAAAGGAGAAATCGAACTTTATTGGATATGGTTCGATCAATGATGAGTCAAATAGATCTTCCAATATCCTTCTGGGGATATGCCTTGGAAACTGCTGCGTTCATATTGAATAGAGTTCCATCAAAATCGATTTAAAAGACACCATATGAGTTGTGGACTGGGAAACCTCCTAGTTTGTCTTTTCTAAAGATATGGGGCTATGACACTTATATCAAACGTCAATTGTCTAAAATTAGCACCCAAATCAGATAAGTGCATATTTGTGGGATATCCTAAAGAAACAAAAGGATACTACTTTTACTACCCATCAGAGAACAAAGTGTTTGTTGCTCGTAATGGTCACTTTTTGGAAAGAGAATTTATTTCCAACAGAACTAGTGGGAGTAAAATTCAACTCGAAGAAGTTCGAGAACCACAAATTTATATGGAACCGATGATGAATGTTCAATCCAACTCACAAGTAGTTGCTGAACCTAAACCACTAACACAAGGGCCATGTAGAACTGGTAGAATTCGTCATAAGCCTGAGAGATATGGTTTTCTCATTACTGACAATCATGATGTGATGCTCATAGATCAAAATGAGCCTACATGCTACCAAGAAGCTATGAAAGGCCCTGACTCTGAGAAATGGCTTATAGCCATGAAGTCTGAAATGCAATCCATGTATGATAATCAAGTATGGACTTTGATTGATCCACCTAATGGTATTAAATCTATTGGGTGTAAATGGGTTTTTAAGAAGAAAACCGACATGAATGGCAATGTGCATACCTATAAAGCACGACTGGTTGCAAAAGGTTTCAAGCAAACACATAGTATAGACTATGATGAAACTTTCTCACCTGTAGTCATGCTTAAATCTATTAGAATTCTTCTTGCCAAAGCTGCGTATTATGACTACGAAATATGGCAAATGGATGTCAAGGAAGCATTTCTAAATGGAAATCTATTCGAGGATGTGTATATGACACAATCCGAAGGTTTTGTTAATCCAAAAGATTCGCATAAGGTATGTAAACTCCAAAAATCCATTTATGGATTAAAGCAAGCATCTCGAAGTTGGAATCTTCGTTTTGATGAAGCAATCAAAGAGTTTGGTTTCATTAAAAATGAAGATGAAACTTGTGTATACAAGAAGGTTAGTGGGAGCGCAATAGTTTTCTTAGTACTCTATGTAGACGACATATTACTCATTGGAAATGATATTCATACTTTGCAGAATGTCAAGACATAGTTAAGAAAATGTTTCTCAATGAAGGACTTAGGTGAAGCTGCCTATATCTTAGGGATTAAGATCTATAGAGATAGATCTAGAAGAACCATTAGCCTAAGTCAAAGTACATACATTGACAAGGTGCTAAAAAGGTATAGCATGAAGAATTCCAAGAGAGGATTCTTACCAATGTCACATGGAATTAAATTGAGTAAGACTCAATGTCCTATTTCAAAGGAAGAACAGGAACGCATGAGCAAAATTCCATATGCTTCAGCGATTGGATCTATCATGTATGCCATGTTATCTACTCGACCAGATGTCGCTTATGCTTTAAGCATTACTAGTAGGTACCAGTCAAATCCAGGTGAAAGTCATTGGATCGCCGTCAAGAACATTCTTAAATACTTGAGAAGAACTAAAGATGTGTTTTTGACATATGGAGGACTGGATGGTGCGCTTGTGGTAAATGGTTACACAGATGCTATCTTCCAAACTGATTCAGATGATTTCCAATCACAGTCTGGTTATGTGTTTTGTTTGAATGGAGGTGCT
Source organism: Calamus simplicifolius (assembly GCA_900491605.1). NCBI lineage: Eukaryota > Viridiplantae > Streptophyta > Magnoliopsida > Arecales > Arecaceae > Calamus > Calamus simplicifolius. The sequence continues at coordinate 474,949 of UESW01004375.1, forward strand.
GTCAGCTGGAAGAGTTCCAAACAAGACACCATTGCTGATTCTACTACAGAGGCTGAATATATTGCAGCATCGGATGCAGCTAAAGAAGCGGTTTGGATTAAGAAGTTCATTGGTGGTTTAGAAATCGTTTCTAGCATTGCGGATCCAGTGGACCTTTATTGTGACAATAATGGGGCGATTGCACAGGCTAAGGAACCTAGATCACACCAACGATCCAAACACATACTCAGGCGTTACCATCTCATTCGAGAGATCATCGATAGAGAAGATGTTAAGATATGCAGAGTACCTACAAATGACAACATTGCAGATCCATTAACTAAGCCTCTTCCTCAGTCTAAACATGATCGCCAAATAGTGCATTAGGTATTAGATTTTTATCTTGTTAGGCCTAGTGCAAGTGGGAGATTGCTGGTAATGTGCCATAGGCCATCAGGATATTTGCTGTCATTTATGATTTTATCTTTATTTAATAAACCATTTTATTTATCATGTTATTATTTATGCTCTTCTAATGTGATAAAAAGGTTTCCTTGAATAGTTTATTCTTCCTTATATCATTAAAGTATGTGACTTTAATAGTAAAACTATAAGGTGATAAGAATACTATTCTAAATTGTCCCTAATCATTCATTATATTGAACAATAATGAAGTAAGATTAGTATGTTGGTTGATTGATGATCACATTTTACTGGTCATGGATATGAGATATCAAGTCAACACATAGATACATGTGAGAGTGCATTGTATTGGATCGACCCACCATGAGAATATCATATGGATTCTGTTATGAATACTTCTCTTCATGATGTTATTATTTTAGTCCTTTGACCTGATGACACCATGGATTTCTACATAGTGAATTTCACGTTTTGATACGGCTCTTCATCATCTTTAACCAGATGATCATAAGACTGTGATTGGATATGGAATAAACTATGTTGAGGGATATGAGTGTTCGTGAAGGAATTTGTCCCTCTCATTAATTTGAGAGAGATATTTTGGGCCTTCTTGAAGAGTGAGATTGAGAAAAGTACATGGCCATACCCAAATGAATTGATAAGAAGTTATCAGTAACATTTGGTTTATTCAGTCAAACTCTGGAATCAAGAAAAACTTGTGATTAAACAATCTATGAGAGATGTGATCTATGCCTCATACTTGATCACTAAATATCATGTGACAAAGGGACTAGATAATTGACATCTACTATGTAAAGTCAGATCGACGATCTTCACTCAATTTGGGTAGACATAATGTCTTGCTAGAGACCAATTATGTCTTGTAGGCCCGAAAGGGTTTTAGTCCTACTGCCAATATTGAGTGAACCTACAGGGTCGCACACAAGGAATGACGCGTATGGGTTATGGGTTTAATATGTATAAACCCAGCGGAAATAAATAATAATCTTCACTATTGTGTCCTTTTGGATTTCGAAACTCTTAACATTAGATGTGCAGGAAATGAGAAGACGTGTCTTTTTGGATTCTGAAACTCTTAACATTAGATGTGCAGAGAATGAGAAGACGTGTCTTTTTGAATTCTGAAATTAAGAGTCCTATTAATGAGAATATTCTATTTTGAATAGGATATTATCATTATAAATGGACGTTGTTGCTCTCATATAGATGCGACAATGCTTGCCGTCAACATGAGATGCGCAGAGAAACACTGCACACCATAAAAATAAGAGTTTTAGTGAGATTATTTCTAAACTGATTTAGAAGAGTTCTAGAGAGTGCTAGCACACTGAGTTCCATTGCGAAGTAGTCATTCGTATGGATACCGTAGGAGGAGTTGTGGTTTTGCAGCGCCTAAAGATTTCTCATCAAAAATAATTTTATTCACATAAGGTACGATTCTCGTTTCCTAATCAATTTAATTGAACCACATGAATCTTTCTGGGGATTTAGGTTAATTTTTGGCTGCATATTTTTGGCATTAGACCCCTAAATTCTCATCTGTTACAAGTATATTATAGCACAGAAAATAAAGCAAAATAAAATAAGAAAGCTCGGAAAAGTAGCTTCGGTCGATGACGTTGCTCCCGCTTCCGATCCAAGAAATCAAATAAACCGGACAGCTCTGTTGAGTTGCTGGTTAATGCCAAAAACAAAGAGGCCATCCCTCGGGCACCTTCGTCGGATGAATTAAGGAATCCAAACTGGGCTGGAAGGCCGTGGATGCCGATGCTGAGGCTGCCCCCCACTTAAAGCATTGAGTCGCGAGTCACTGCTCAAGAACATAGACAGCGACCCGATCGGTGCACCGAGTCACATGTCACTGCCCAAGAGCATAGACAGCAACCTGGTCGGCACGCTGAGTTGCTAGTCACATCACAAGGACATAGACAGCAACCCAGTGCTACTTACCTCCCTCCTCATTGAGAGATAAATGAAGGACCCTCGGACAGATGAACTAAGGGATCCAAACTGAGGATGGAGGGAAGTTCATGTAAGCCAGGGGCCCGTAGATATTTTCATTTCCAGTGGTTTGCAGGGCCCCATGGCATATGATAGGAGCCATACAAGGGGCGTGCGCTCCCTGTATGACCCCTGTAATTGTCCCCATGCGCTCTCCGTATGACCCTCGGGACTCCTCCCTTGAGGACTACTTGCTTTTCAGCAGCTGCTCCATCAGACGAACCAACTTTCAAAAGGGGAGCTCGGCCTCTCCACTCTTGATCTCAGTAAAACAGGAGCCATGAGAACTTCTCTGACTCACAGGAAGAAGAGGCTTCATGAAATGCTCAGACACCATCCGCTTTCCCCCTTTTATAGACAACGAACCAGGAGCAGCCATTAAAAAGAGGACCCCGGAATACGAAAAGCCATAGTCGCACTGCACCTGAAAGCCACCTCGACGAGATCTTTTGTGGCGGACTCGCCCGCCGAGGAACTCTCTCCCGTGCGCAGCACAGATTGCATCAAAGCGGCAAATATATCCTCCACCTGCGGGTCATGGGTAAGGAAGTTCACGGTCGAAGGATTGATCCGAGGAGCTTTGGCCTATGGAGCTTTCATCCACTTAGCCTCCTCCATTAAAACCTTAACCTGCAAAGCCTCGGACACTTTAGCTCCGATCGAGAAATTTTGGTCTGAGCGTCCCCTCCACCCAGTGGTTCTTCTTCACCTGCAAGTATTTCCCCATCTTCAATAGGCTCCATCGGAGCCTCGGCTTCCTCTGCGGCATCTCCCAATGCCTCGGGAGAAAGTTCCCTAGCGGAAAATCCCTCGCGAATCCCAGTTGCTAATTCAATTTCTCCTTCAACCTCTGCCGGCTCTCTCTCGGGCAACTCCATTTGAGTCTCGGTGGTGGTGACTACCTCCTTCGCCCCTCAATTAAGGTAGGGGTCTCTCCCTCGCCCATATACGGCACCATAAGGCTACGAACCTCCACCAGGCAAGGCTGATCAACCTCGAGCGAGGAGATTGCTGGGCAAACCGGTGGCATCCCCTCCGGGTTGTCTGATACAACTATGTTTTGGAGAGGAGAAACTTCAACAGCCTCCTCCAAGCTTCCCTCAACAACTTGTTCCTACTCCACTGCCACACCTCCCTCTGGCAGGGAGGGCTCATCAACCGCAGCCGACGCATCCGCTTTCCTCTTTTTTAGAGTGAAGGAGTGTCGATCAATGCTGGTTTGCTTCGGCCCCTTTGAGTGAGGCCCGAAAGAGCGGGGTTTCTTCTCGGATTTATGCCTTTCACCAGAGCCAGACCCTCTTTGGCGTTTGCCCAACTCCTTCCTTATTTGACCCACGAATGCCGACCTTTCGGCTATAGACACATCAAACAATCATTTAGATTGCAGTAAAACCATCTGAATATATCAACTGCAGGAAGATAGAAGAAACTTACCCTGGGGGTTAAAGGAGTTCAATCCGACGGCGAAGAGAGCATCCTCCGACAAGATAACGCTAGCCGAAAACACTTAGCCACTACGGAGGGTCACCAAGTCTTTCTTTTCCTATTTAGACAACTCTGGGCGAGCCTCTAGATCTTTCACATAATTCGCCCACGCCCAAGGGAAATCCGAGCCAATCACTATAAGAAAATACCGAAATAGCGACGCAAATTTAGCGATGCAAAATTACGTCGCTAAATTGCGACCTCTTTGCGACGCCTTTGTGACAACAAAATATTGCGACGCATTAGCGACTCATTAGCGACTCAATTAACCAAAAAATCAAAAAAAAATTAATTTTTTAATATTGCGACGCAAATATTATGTCGCAATATTTTTTAAATTAATTTTTTATGAAATATAAATATTAATAAAAATATTGCGACGTAAATATTGCGTCGCAATTTATTTTACAGAATTAAATATTTTAAATAGCGACGCATTAGCGACGCAATAAAATAGATAATTAAAAAAATTATTTTTAAATTAGCGACGCACCAATTGCATCACAAATAATTGAAATTAAATTAAATTTTATAAAATCTAATTATCGGAAAAAAATATTGCGATGCATCACATTGCGTCGCAATGTTTTTAAAAGAATTAAATATATTAAATAGCGACGCATTAGCGACGCAATAAATTAGAAAATAAGAAAAATAATTTTTTATTTAGCGACGCAACAAATGCGTCGCAAATAATTTAAATGAAATTATATTGTTTAAAGTATAAATAGTTTACAAAATATTGCGATGCATAACAGTGCGTCGCAATATTTTCAAAAGAATTAAATATTTTAAATAGCGACGCAATAAAATTGTAAAATAAAAAAATATTTTTAATATAGCGACGCAACAATTGTATCGCAAATAATTTAAATGGAATTATATTTTTATAGTGGTAATATTTTAAAAAATATTGCGACGCCAACCAGTGCATCGCAATATTTTGAAAAGAATTAAATATTTTAAATAGCGACGCCTTAGCGACGCAATAAACTAGAAAAATAGGAAAATTATTTTAATTTAGCAATGACACAATTGCGTCGCAAATAATTTAAATGGAATTATATTTTTTACAGTACTAATATTTTAAAAAAATATTGCGACGCCACCCAGTGCATCACAATATTTGGAAAAAATTAAATATTTTAAATAGCGACGCATTAGCAACGCAATAAACCAAAAATAAATTAAAATTATTTTTAATATAGCGACGCAATAAATGCATCGCAATAATTTTAAATAAAATTAAATTTGATAAATTATAAATATGAGAAAAAATAATTACGACGTAACACATTGAGTTGCAATCTTTTTAAAAAATTAATTATATTAAATAGCAACGCATTAGCGATGTAATAAGCGAAAATATTAATTTAAAAATTATGTTTTAATATAGCGATGTATTTGTTGCATCGTAATTATTTGAATTAAAGTTAATTTTTTATATATTATAATTATCATATTAAAAAAATACGATGCAACCCTTTGCGTCGTTATATATTTAAAAAAATTAATTATGTTAAATAGCGATCGGTCCAAAATCGATCGTGACCGATCAGAATAAGGGCTTGGATCGATCGCAACCCTGGATCGTCGTCGATCGGACCGATTGCAGCGGTCCGTGATCGGTTGTCGCCGATCGATATCAGGGCTTGGATCGATCGCAAGCGTTGGATCGTCGCCGATCTCGGACGGATCGCCACGGTCCGAGATCGGTCGTGGCCGATCGGGATCAGGGCTTGGATCGATCGCAACCGTCGGATCGTCGCCGATCTCGGACGGATTGCAACTGTCCGAGATAGGTCATGGCCGATCGGGATCAGGGCTTGGATCGATCGCAACCGTCGGATCATCGCCTCGGACGGATTGCAACGTCCGAGATCGGTCGTGGCCGATCGGGATCAGGCTTGGATCGATCGCAACAGTCGGATCGTCGTCGATCTCGGACGGATTGCAACTGTCCGAGATAGGTCGTGGCCGATCGGGATCAGGGCTTGGATCGATCGCAACCGTCGGACCTTTGCCGATCGGACCGATTGCCGCGGTCCGCGATCGGTCGTCGCCGATCGGATCAGGGCTTGGATCGATCGCAACCGTCGGATCGTCGCCGATCTCGGACGGATTGCAACTGTCCGAGATAGGTCGTGGCCGATCGGGATCAGGGCTTGGATCGATCGCAACCGTCGGACCTTTGCCGATCGGACCGATTGCCGCGGTCCGCGATCGGTCGTCGCCGATCGGGATCAGGGCTTGGATCGATCGCAACCGTTGGATCGTCGCCGATCTCGGACGGATCGCCACGGTCCGAGATCGGTCGTGGCCGATCGGGATCAGGGCTTGGATCGATCGCAACCGTCGGATCGTCGTCGATCTCGGACGGATTGCAACTCCGAGATAGGTCGTGGCCGATCGGGATCAGGGCTTGGATTGATCGCAACCGTCGGATCTTTGCCGATCGGACCGATTGCCGCGGTCCGCGATCGGTCGTCGCCGATCGGGATCAGGGCTTGGATCGATCGCAACCGTCGGATCGTCGCCGATCTCGACGGATTGCAACTGTCCGAGATCGGTCGTGGCCGATCGGGATCAGGCTTGGATCGATCGCAACGTCGGATCGTCGGGGACGGATTGCAACTGTCCGAGATAGGTCGGCCGATCGGGATCAGGGCTTGGATCGATCGCAACCGTTGGATCGTCGCCGATCGGATGGATCGCCACGGTCCGAGATCGGTCATGGCCGATCGGGATCAGGGCTTGGATCGATCGCAACCGTCGGATCGATCTCGGACGGATTGCAACTGTCGAGATAGGTCGTGGCCGATCGAGATCAGGGCTTGGATTGATCGCAACCGTTGGATCGTCGCCGATCGGACGGATCGCCACGGTCCGAGATCGGTTGCCGATCGGGATCAGGGCTTGGATCGATCGCAACCGTCGGATCGTCGTCGATCTCGGACGGATTGCAACTGTCCGAGATAGGTCGTGGCCGATCGGGATCAGGGCTTGGATCGATCGCAACCGTCGGATCGTCGCCGATCGGACGGATCGCCACGGTCCGAGATCGGTCGTGGCCGATCGGGATCAGGGCTTGGATCGATCGCAACCGTTGGATCGTCGCCGATCTCGGACGGATCGCCACGTCCGAGATCGGTCGTGGCCGATCGGGATCAGGGCTTGGATCGATCGCAACCGTCGGATCGTCGTCGATCTGGGACGGATTGCAACTGTCCGAGATAGGTCGTGGCCGATCGGGATCAGGGCTTGGATCGATCGCAACCGTCGGATCTTTGCCGATCGGACCGATTGCCGCGGTCCGCGATCGGTCGTCGCCGATCGGGATCAGGGCTTGGATCGATCGCAACGGATCGTCGCCGATCGACGGATTGCGTCCGAGATCGTCGATCGGGATCAGGGCTTGGATCGATCGCAACCGTCGGATCGTCGCCGATCTCGGACGGATTGCAACTGTCGAGATCGGTCGTGGCCGATCGGGATCAGGGCTTGGATCGATCGCAACCGTCGGACCTTTGCCGATCGGACCGATTGCCGCGGTCCGCGATCGGTCGTCGCCGATCGGATCAGGGCTTGGATCGATCGCAACCGTCGGATCGTCGCCGATCTCGGACGGATTGCAACTGTCCGAGATAGGTCGTGGCCGATCGGGATCAGGGCTTGGATCGATCGCAACCGTCGGACCTTTGCCGATCGGACCGATTGCCGCGGTCCGCGATCGGTCGTCGCCGATCGGGATCAGGGCTTGGATCGATCGCAACCGTTGGATCGTCGCCGATCTCGGACGGATCGCCACGGTCCGAGATCGGTCGTGGCCGATCGGGATCAGGGCTTGGATCGATCGCTACCGTCGNATGATAACATTAAAAAGAAACCAAAAATAAGGCCAAGAAATTTTAAATTAATAAATTTTGTTTCCTTGCTATCTCATGACGACGGCATCAGCTTTGGTCCATGCGGTGCGACACCAGTCCTAACGTGCCACGTGGCGATGGAGCGTCCGTGTCGGCGTCGTGCCGCGTAAAGAACCTTGGTGGGGTTACGAAGGATCTTTGCAAGAGTATTTTATAGGAATCAACTCCCAGTCACCACGCAATCGACATCTGATGTGGCCGCAGCTAATTCGTCACGCATGTGCCGAATGAGGTGGACGGCCATCCACAGTCTTCCACGTAAGATGACGACGACGTGGGTGATGCCTAGCGTAGTTCTTTTAAAAATAGACTCGCCAGGGGAATGTTTCCTCGGAGCGGGACGATCGCGACTTTTCCCTGGACCGAGTCGCCCCGAGTCGGCGTGGCTTTTAACCGCCACCGCCATCACCACGACGTCCTCGTCCTCGTCTCTTCTTCTTCTTTCGTTCCCCTAAAAAAAAGTGTCGTCTTCCATTATAAATAGAGAAGGAGAAGAGAGGAAAGAGAGGCTTTGTTTGAGGAGTCGCAGGAGACTGGAGGTTTTCTTCTTTGTTTGGTATCTCGGGGGATATTACTGTTCGTGATCTCATCCAGCTTCGTTTTCTGGGTATGTCCATTTGATTTAAGTGATTCTATTTATTTTTATGAACCATGCGATGAGATTTCCTTGCTAGTGTTACCAAAAAATAAAAGGAAGAAGAAGAAGAAATCTTAATGTTGATTTTGTTTTTGGCTCTTGGAGTATATATCAAATCGACTTCTTTATTCCTGTATTTATATTTCTCTCTCTCCTTTTCTTTTTCCTTTTGGGTTTGAAATGATTTTGTTTCATCCTTTAGGATTTAAAATTATACTGATTGCTTCCTCGAGGATTTCTTTGAAGAAAGTGTTTTTAAGGATAAAGATTGTTTTTCTGTGGTTTTCTGTTGATCGTACTCTTGTGAACTTCGTTGGAAGCGGATGATTGTTGAATTTTTGGATGTGAGATCATCGTGACTTGTATTGCCATAGAAATCAAAATGGTATGAATTGTTGTGTAAGTGTTGGAGATTGATTGTCTTGAGAAAGACTCGTCTCCAATGATGATCCACAACTTATAGGCATGTCTAAAGTCAAGAACCTCGCACACAATTAATTAGTGTCAATATGTCTTGAAAAGATCATATGTTCTTTTGGATGAGTAAAGTCTTTGAATGCAATTTTCGCAACCATTGAGATTAATAGCAGATTCGCCATTTTTATGCTCCCATGCATGAAGAGAAAGGAGACCTTTTGCCCAGTTAAAGATATGCTGATGAGTCTTATCGACACCTCCATTAAAAATATTAAATCCCATGGGACAAGGACCGTCATGGCCTTTTCATGGAATGGGACACGATATTGTCATGTCCTGCCCCATCACTTGGGATGAGGATCAATCCAAAAACCCGGACAATGGTGAGTTGCTCCCATCTCGATATTTGATGTCGCATTGAATTTAAAACTTTGCTTCTATCACCAGGACTTCAATAAATTAATATTTTAAATCTTAATAGGACAACGATCATCCTCCTCGTTATCCCATCTCGTTCATATAAGAAAACATTAATTTAATACTAATTTTCTAATGATGAAGTTTAATACTTCGAAATCCATCTATGCACAAAAAGAATTAAAAAAAAGAAAAAAAAAAAAGGAAAGAATGAAAAAGAAAAAGAGAAGAGAAAAAAAAAAAAGGAAAGAAAGGAAATTAAGGAAGGATTAAGAAGAGAGAAGAAATGAAAGAAGGAAGGAAAGAGTGAAAATGAGAGAAATAAGAAAAAAATAAAGGAAAGAAAGGAAGGAAGAGAGAAAAAAAAAAAGGAAAGGAGGTGGTGGAGGAAGTAAAGAAAGTTAGGAAGAATAAAAAAAAAAGATAGAATTAATAAAACAAATCATAAAGGGAGAGAGAGAGAGGGAGGATAGTTATTGGAATGCTTGATCAGGATAGAGTTGTCGAGCATTCCATTTTGTAAGGAAACTAGAATAGCTCCATTCTACAAGATTTAAAACTTTGATCTAAATTAAGTGTCAAAAAATTGTTCTACTTGAGGATGGCTGGTCAGAGATCACCTGGTCCATTTTGCCTCTCATGGAACAATTAATGTTGGCTGAGCCAGTACTTGGACAGCATAATGAAGGTGGGCTCAACATTGCTCAAAGGCATCTCATGGGGGCTTGATTCTGTTGCTGGTAAAGTCGTGTCAGAGCTTGTGCTTTTCTGTTGATTACCAAAAAGGATAGAAGGAGCCAATTTTTTTATAGAAGGCTCGTTTGAATTATTTTTTAAAGCAAGGCATGAGGTTAGGCTCTTTGCAAACGGTGATTGTCATGCGTAATGAAGAAAAGACGTAAATGCAATTGAATATGTAGCTTTCAAGTTTACTGGTGGTGCCATTTGGTTAACGACATAATTATGCCAAGCCTTCTTTTTTGCTTCCTGTTCACAAAATGTCAAATAGTTTTGAATAGAGAAAAGGATTTATCCTAGTGGAATCATGATTATGTAGTAAAGCTTCTCACATTGGGACTACTACATTTTGATATCATGAGCTTTATGGTAACTTTTTCTTATCCTCAGACTGTTTCATGTAACAGTTGTTTTACAGGGCTGTTTTGAGCCCTAGTTTGTTGGAATGTATCATGATAAAGAGGGAGTGCAATCTCCAGGTCCTGTACATCTGCCCCTTTCCCCAGTGCATGCAGTATTTCATGATAAGTCATATGAGTTGCATGATGGAGATTTCACAGGCCCATGATATCTATGTTTCATCATTGATAGAGAACAAGAGTATTATTTAGTTCTGCTCCTTATATGTATTGTTTAGGTGTCATCAAGGGGAGGATATTTATGATGAATGCTTATCTCCCTCAAAGTATGGCGCGAATAAAAACATTATTTTAGGTTAGAGAGGGTGCACTTGTATAATAGCAGCTCCATTATTAGGGAATGGTATATAAATATCCTTGTGGCTTCTAAGTTTCATTAGGTTTCAGCAGGGGGTGAGGTAGGAATCATTATTAGCAAGATTGGAAATCTCATGATGATGCAAATTGGGACTGTTTGTGGCCTATATTCATACATTTCCTTTTTTCTTGTTCACCTAACCAACTGTAGAAACCCATCATATGGAGGTCTTCCCTAAGTTAATGGTTTTGATAATAGGTTTTCTAGAAGGATTAAAAAATTGACTTGTAGAAATATTCTCTTATTTCTTACTTTTAGATTATTGAAGTTTTTTTTCCATCCTTCACCATATTGATGTTCTTAGGCCCCTTTTGGTGAAGCTATGATGGTAGAATTTTAAAAATAGTGCTTTTAGTAATAAAGTTTTGAACGTAGAGTCTTTGGAAAAACACTATTTGTTGTTTGGTAATGATTTTTAACATGAGGAGACTAACACCTAACAACACAACTAAGAAAGTACTTTTAGAATAAAAATGATAAAAAATTACATAATACTTTCAACTATTTAACCTATTAAAAATTATTATTAAAAATTAATAATATAATATAATATTAAAAATATCATATAGTATTATAATATAGTACAAGAAAATATAATATTCTAATATAATATTATAATATAAACTATAATATATTATTAAAATTAGGATTATTATTATATAATAACATAATATAATATCATAACATTGTGATGTATTATTAGTAAATTACAAATCATAGCATTATATAGTATAACAATATTAGTATTTTATAATAATATTATTATCTTATTTACATTACATAATACATTATAAATATAGTAATATTTCATACAATTACAATAATATTTGAATATAATATATTATTTTATTTTATTGCAGTCATATTATTTCATATTATGTTATAATATTAAATGTTATTGTTCTTCTGGTCCAAATATATGACCTTCAAATCTAATAAAATCAACTTTTTGATATTTGGCAAATAGAGCTTTTGAAAAAAGCTCCAAACATAAGCTTTTTCTAGTAGAATTTTTAATAACTTTTGGTAGAGCTAAAAGTATTTTTAAAAATTTTATCAAACTTATAAAATCATTCAAAAGTGCTTTTTGGTCTCTAAAAGTGCTTTTGGGTCCTCCAAAAGCTTAAGACAAATGAAGCCTTAGTCTAGTTTCTCCTCTGCTTCATATCGATTCCCGTCAGCCATTTAAGTGTTTTAGTTAACAGAGACAACAAATGAGGTCACCTAACAAGCATCCTTTTTTGTAACAGATTATTTGTCTGTTTTTTGAGATGCCAGCTTGTAACTTATGACAGAACTTATTATGTTTTATGTTGAATGAACTGTATGCTTTAGCTTTAGTTCTAGAATAGTTCAAGACTTTGAATATTTGTTTTGAGCTGGTAAATAATGCATGCTTGGGTGTGGCGATGCTATGTGTTATAGAGTTTGTCTTCTTCCTAATTTGGATGCACCAAAAGTTAATCTAATGTAAAGATCCTACTTTGCTTTTTAGGATCCATTCGGGAGGTTTAGTAAATGAATCGCAAGTTAGAATGATTAACTTTTTTGAGTTGATTAAACTAGTTATATGTATTAGGTTGCTTTTAGATAATTTGCTTGTATATTTTGTACCCATCTTTCTAAAAACGTTCCTGATTTGACTGTGGGAATAGTTTATAAACTCTTTTGGTATCAGGGAAAAAAGGATCTAATAACAGCTCCTATGATTTTGTATCATAATGGTGGTTTGCTAGGGAAAGATGGCTGATGATTAAAATGTGAGGAGGGTAAGGTATTGTAGTTTCTCTTATCCTCTGAAGTGGTTCTGGCATACTTTTAAAGGTCTAGGTATTAGTCTTTTCATTTTGAGGTCCTTCCTTCTGATGAAGCTGTTAAGTTTACTTCATATTATCAGCTATCTTGCTCTGGTAAATTTGATAATGGATCGTAAATGGACAAACCTTTCTAACATTGGATTCTGAACCAGACCTTGATAAGGACTAGTAGAAAATTGTGATTTTTTTTTCTTTAAATTTTGCAAATTTAGAACACATGCAACATAGCTGCATTAACATTAGAAGGAAAGTGTCTGTCTACTTTGGGCGTGTGACAATAATATAATTTATTTATGGTCACTGGATGCAATCTGAATGAGAGTTCATATCGCTTGCTTATGACAGAACAAAATGCTGAAGAGTTCAGATATAGAATTTCCCTATAAAAGGTAGTGCTAGAAATGGAATATGAAATTGGTAGAAGAACAAATAAATGATTAAATTGGAGAAGTAAAAGTGAGCATGCTACTAAAATGAGATGGTTGGAAAGGTTATTGATGTGGTTATCGACTTACCTGCAACATGTGTAGGATTGAATGCAGAATTAGAACAGTTTTGGGTTCTGATGGATGGATGAATAAAAGTCTACAAGCAATCAGGTGAGGACCAAAATTTCTGTTGCACAGTAGAAATTGCAATCCTACACATTATCAGAAATCTATAAAATCATCAGAAAGTGTCTCATTAGCTCGAACTTTATAGCTATGGTATGAGGAACTGGAAACGAATATAGTGGATAGGGAAAGTAAAGAGATCAGTGATGTAGGCTTAAATGGTCAATTAGGCAAATAATAGTTATGAGAAAGTTCAGAGGAGATAAAGGGGTTTGGAAGGAAATGTAATAGATTATCCTACATGTGGAATTATAGTGGCTTGTTTTTTCCCTGAAACTATCTATCAAGACAAGATGGTTGTCTGGTGGCTTCAGTTAGGGGATCAAACATGTCACAATGATATATATTTCCATAAAAGAAAACATGGGGCAAAAGTTGCAAGTTTCAAAGTTTTAATCATTGTTATTGCAGACTTTTATTCCCTAACAAATAATTGCATCCGTGACCAAAAGTAATTGTCCTATTACAGGTTTTGAATTAATTACTTTTTAAATGTAGGCTAATATATCTTTCATGCTTGTTTTACTCATGCTATCTCTGAAACTCATTTTTGGTCTTTTCATTATGATTTGCTTAGGCAAAAGTAGTTGCTTTTATGAAGGTATGGTCTAGGATGACATGGACCAATAGCTTCTGGTTTAAAAGGGATGATGACTATATGGCATCAAGATTTTAGAAAATAAATAATCAAATAGGAAGTGTGAAGTGTTTGAGATGTATGAGGGATCCACCCCAAAGAATTTGATGCACACAGATTTCTACAAGTAAATCTCATTTTTAATAATCTATCTAGATATATCATAACTCTTGGCCAGACTTGCCCCAGATATGATCTATTGGAATTTAAAGAGACTGACATCTGTTATGACAATTTTAAGGGTTTGAAGATATTAGACATCATCACATTTTCTAGTTTTCGATAAGCTGTCTATATACAATATTTTTTTCACTATTAGCCTTTTGTTTAAAAGATTTTTAAGTCATGGTTTGATAGGGACTTTGATTGAAGCATTCTGCTAAAGATACATGTTTGTTGCAATATCCTGAACTTTAAATTTCTTAAACAGATCCTCCTCTTTGAAACCTCTTTGAAGCCTCAATCTATGTTTGGAATGTGGACTACTCTCTCCTTCTCTGTGTTCCCCACCAATTGGAAGCATTAGGCTTTTGACCATGGGGAGGGAGAAGAGAATGGCTAGGGAGAAGAAAGCCATGGATATTTATTTAATTAAACAAGTGAGCAGCAAGAATCAGAGAGTAAAAAACATTTGCAGCCATTTGAGTGATTAATCTTTAATATAATATTGCTGATAGCTGAAGTGGCACATATTTAGACCTAATTTTTTTTCATCATCATTGCCATCTCATTAAAATATCTTATTTTCATAAATACATAGCATGTATATGACAAAATTAACGCCTTTGAAAACTTAACATATCTATATCTCCTTTAGGACTCAATAACTAGTTTGAAGCCTAAACTGGTGGATTGCACCTTGAACCAATCTTACTATAATAACAAAAACAATAACAAAGCCTTAAATCCAAACTAGTTAGATCAGCTACATGAATTGTTTTTCTCCATTTTGATCGGTTTTGGATCATATTTTTTATAGGATGCAAAAATTTAAAATCTTTATTTAACACTTCCGCCCATATAGGTTTTTAGTCTATCTTTGCCTCTTTTTCCTTCTACATGTATGAAATTATTCCTTCACATAGTGCATCTCTAGGTTTACGTTCGCATGTCCAAACTATCTAAATTGTCATTCTCTCAATTTGTTTTCAATTTATACTACCTTTATATTTTTATAGATGAATTTATTTTTTATTCAATCTTTTATTATTACTATTCATTAATTCTAGCATTCTCATTTCGGCTGAAGTTTATCTGGTATATATATAATTTTTAATGGCCCAATATTCCATTCCATAAAGCATAAGTGATATTATGGATGTCCTATAAAATTTTTTCTTCCACTTGGTAAGTACTTTTTGATCACAAGCAACCCTATGGCTTTTGGACTAAGATGTTATGTATACTTTCAATTGGATATGCAATGGACAACTTGTGATCCATACGTGCACTTTTTTTCTTGCATGGCTTTGTTGTAATTAGATTGCAGTGCAGCTGTCAAATATAGGCCATTTTTTCCCAACATTTATCAGTTTTGCTGACCTATGCTCTGGATATCTGCCATTGCCCAAGACATGAGAGTGTCCCTTTTTTCCTTTTTTAAGAATTAACGAACAACAACAATTCCAGCCAAGAAGAGTCAAATGGATTTCTCAGCCAATATGCCACTGAAAAAATAATTTATGATCAAGATAATTTAGGCCCCTAATTTTTGGCTCTTCCCTTTGTTTTTATCAATTGCTTCACTGATGAACATATGCAAAAATCCTGCGGTTGACCATTAGAAGCAACAAGTTCTTTACTCTATGATGCTATATATTCATTTTTTAGGTCTATGTGCCGGCGGATCATGTTGTGAATGCTAAGCAGTGTACTTTTCTTTTAGGCTTATAAAATGTACAAAAAAGGGTGTTTGGTTTGACATGAACACTATAGAATATGATGCCTGATTCAATGTGACCATCTTTTGCGTTACTTATATCTTTTCATGCCACTTTCCTATTTTCAATATTTTAATGGTTTCTTTCTCAAATATTGCCTTATTCAACACAATAACAAAATAGAACCATCATTTCTTTTTTAAAAACTTTATTCGTTTTTCTTCTCAATTAAACATGATATCTTACTGGAAGTGTGTGACACTTTGGTGTTTTCTTAAACCAAGGTCTTGTTCTTTTATTGGCACATGTGTGTCTACTGTCTTGCTGCCTATGATGCCTAGTAATGAAACTTTATTATTCTTGAGCTAAGACAATTTTATATAATATCATTAACACTTCTTTTTAACTTTATTTCATATTAAAATGTTCCAGTTCCTCCTGTTTGTTGATCTTGTGTCATCATGAATGCTGAGTTCTATTTTTGAAGAACTTGCAATGATGATTTTTTGAACAATGCGGAGCAGCTTCCAGCTGCGAGTATCTGTCTGTCCTTGCAATTTTAAAGTTGGAAATCATGGCAAAGCTTGGAACCAACAGCCGCAGGTTTCTAAGTTATCAGTTCTTATGAACAGGGAGCTGAAATATTTATGTATTATTCACTTATTTTGGTGTAGCTGTTTTGCTTAAATATGTTAGGGCTTGCTGTGGACTTGGCAGGAAACCAGATGACAATATGAGGTTCATTATAGCAACAATTGTAGGAGTTGTGTTTGGCTTTTCGATGGGAATTTCCTTTCGTACGGTAGGCATCAGAAAGGTGGAATAACTTGTTCCTCTCTCCCTCTTTCTAAATTGTGTGTCAACACACACACACACACACAAATAATGCAAGTGACTAAAATTTTTCCTGGCTGATTTTGGCAGCTCCACTTTCCTTCTAGAAAGATTTCGTGCGGTGAAGACAGAAATCTGGCCTCACAACTCAAGAATTGTTGAACCATACATTGACATCCGCAAGAAATCATAGCAGAAACAATTCAAATGATTTCAATTGTACTTCAAAGGTACCTCTATGCAACCAGATACCAATGCCATATCAACTTTGCAGTTTGGTTTAAGATCTCTCATGCAACATCTGTGTTTCTGCCAGAGAACCTGAAGGTTAATGCTGTCTTAATTCCTACCTTTTAAGTGAACATTTTCCAATATTATGCACAAGACTTGAATAGACTTCAAGTACAGTACACCTTATGTGGAGTACCGAGAGCTGCTATAGTTTAGCTTAAGGTTTGCCATCTCAGTACTGGATCCTATACCAGTAGCATACTAGCATACTTGTACAGGACCAAGTCTTGGTTCTTTTCCAGTATGGAACGTTATGCCTGGTATGGGTTGCTGCGCACTGGTATAGCATACGATGGTTTAGTTTGCATGGCAGACATTGTACCGACCAGATATGGGCACTGTATGGAAGTATGCATTGCTCCTCTCTTCTCTCCCCACCACCCCTGCAGGGTCATCTGAAAGCTTCCCTCTCTTTCTGCCCCCATCCTCTGGTCACCTGACACCATCACCACCTTGCCTGAACAGCGAACTATTTCCATTGCTTTCCCCTGCTGCCCCCAGTCAACTTGTCCTCGCCCAGCGCTTGAGCCTAAAGATGTTGTCTGAGTCGAAGGCCAAGATTTTATATTGGAGCATGGCTGGGCTGAGCTGGCTGCTGGGCACTACATAAGCATTTCAATCCGGCCCTGTCCGGATGTGACCCGGTCCAAGCTCAGTATTTATGAGTCTGGCGGTTCATTTTATCTTTGTAAAATGAAAGGAGGAACACTAGGATTGCATGATGACCTTGATTTGAATCCACATACAATCTCTGTTTTGACTGTTAGCTATTACTGCAGTTTGAATTTGCCTCTAGTTTCTTCTCCACACTCACAAGCTAAAATAGTCTCCCCATATGGTGCTTTTACTTGGTAACGTAATTCATATCATTTGCTTATCTCTGATTTTTTTTTTTGGCTTGAGAGCTATTTGGGAATTTGAATGTTCCTGATATTTATGTGAAAGCTAAGTATACTCAATATTTATAGATTTGTGATATCACTATGCATTTCCTAGATCTGCATCAGTTAGAACTCTTTGAAGTATTCTTTTGGTTGACCAAAATGAGAATGAAAACAAAATTACGACTAAAATCAAATGAAAGTTGTAACATGAAGATCACCTTTGACATGCTTGATGGATGCTACTTCAACAGGTGCAATCCAATATCAGTTTTTGTATATGCAATCTCCATTCAATTTCAAAACACTTTACAGATGTTGGTCCCCATTTTTAAACAATTTATATAATATCTGAGAATAAATGAAATGGTATATGATGATGTTTCTGAATCGTACAGTTGTGGCTTTCTATATCTATTTGCTACATGTCAGTTCTAACATCATATTTTGAATGCTATAATTCTATAAAACAGTGTGCAGTTTTGCCCACGAAACATTAGTTTTAAATTAGAATATTTTGCATATTACATTGCTGCTAGTCATAGAAGCTTAGTGAGCATATATTACAGTTACAGGTATGTGGGAGGAACTGAATAATTAGCAGTCCTTGCTAGATACTTTGGAGAATGAAAAAGGAAAATAATTGAGGACAAAGTGGTTTATTTCCATCTAGACGCTGGTTGTAACTTAGATTACTAGTTTTTCTAGCTGAGAGACTTTGGTGAGCAACAGTCTTTCAATCCTTTACTAAACTTATCCAAGGCTGGAAAGCGGTGTCATCTAAACCTTTTTTTCATCACATAGCCATATGGAAGTTAAGTCTCCTCAGCTAGTTGATGCCGTGGACTTTTTATGTCATCATATAGACATATGGAAGTTAAGTCTCCTCAGCTAGTTGATGTCATGGAGATTATCAAGAATATTTAATAAACATGGCCAAGATTCAGTGTAAGTCTATTGTAGAAAGCATATATATATATCAGATGTAAGGGCAACTGCATGAAGCACGTGTTAGCTAAGTACTTGAGAATTTTATCAGCATTTTAAGGGCAGAAATGTATTCACCTAAATATCATGATATTTAATACTCATCTGCTTCACCTAATCAAGAACAAATTAGTCAACTCCATGCTAACTCTCTTCAGTCACATCTTTTCTATCATCCTTTTTTTGGCTTATAAGATTTGATCTTCTTTCTTATAGTATAGTTTCAGGTTCCATTACTGACTAATTAATTTAGCCTATACTATTTTTAAGATTAAACGTGCAAATTTTCTATTATATTCACAACGTTAATATTTCTGTTTTTCCTCTGTAGACTTATGTTCCAACAAATCCTCGAGGTGCAGAAAGATTGCCACCAGGCATCATTGTATCAGAATCAGATTTTTATCTTCGCAGATTATGGGGGAATCCTGATGAGGTATCTACTTGTTTGGTCCTTAAATGCAGACCCTTTATTTTTGGTGTTTCCATCATATAGTAAGTCACAGAATGCATTAGCTTTTTGGTGTATATGGATGAGGATATCATGATAATACTTAGCTAAACATCATCCTTTATCATCGGTACAAGGATTAAAACAATATCCAGTACGATATTTTTATAGAAGTATTATATTGATTGCATTTCTATTGATTGCATTTCTAACAAACACTAGGTTTTTACTGCTCACTATTAGAATGATAGGACTTATTATATCTTGTTTTCTACGTGTTTTCGATACATATGGATCTATTTACTATGTTTTCATGCTGTATTAAACAAGAATTAATGACAGTGGCATGTTACCACTAGAACTTTTGATAAATATATGTTTCTTTTTTCTTTTAATTCAAAGGCATATGAAATTGGTATGTTGTTGTGCTGTATTTGACTGCTTTCAAAATTATTAGAACGTATAGGCATTGGATTGGGTGTGCTCTGTGAAGTCAGTGTATTCAGACAAACTAATTTTGTTTTATTGTGTACAACTTAAATCTTTAAAGGAAGATTTTAAATCTCATAGGAGTCTTTTCATAGAATGAGATGTGCTGCTTTCCATTCCATCTCAGCACTTAAGACAAGGGATATCCCAAGATACCTCAATTGTGATGCTGAGGATGATGGTAGGATAGTCCCATCCTAACACTTGATAACAACCATTCAGCATACCGCCGAAGCCTAAAACCCTACTTTAAAGTATCTTTACATAGCTTAACCTAAAATTTAAACTGAACCTCATTGATCTCCCAGAAATGTGCAGTTGGATTTGAAAACTCTTATGCTGATAAATTTGCAGTTACCTAACACCTTTACCATCTTTTTCTTGCACAGTAATTCTGGTGCTATAATTTAGAAAATCGTCATGTGACAGCCATTTAGATCATTATATTTTGGCTTCATTGTCGAACAGAACCAGATATTTAGAAACTAAATGGGTTTCAAACTATCTTGCATATGTGATGCTTAACCTTGTTATTTGTTATTTAACTAATATAATGTTTTGGTTGGGTAATGTGCAGGACTTAACCATCAAGCAGAAGTACCTTGTAACGTTCACAGTTGGATATGACCAGAAAAAAATATCGATGCAGCAGTCAAAAAGGTTAGTGACCCTTTTTCTTCTGATGTTTAGGTATCGGTGCGACGTCTGGATTCCCGAGTCTTCGCATGTTTAGTGACCCTTTTTCTTTTAAATTTTAATTTTCTGAAATAGGAATGGGAGTTGTTCAGAAGAATGATTGATAATGGTGCTAACTTAAACATGAATTTACTAAATCAAACTATGCGAAAGGCTAGGACGTTCCCGTTAAGAGACAGAGTAAAGTGAAGGAAGCAGATTCATGTAGCCGACTCCATGAAGTTGGGAAAAGGCTTAGATGAGTTGAGTTGAGTTGAGAATAAGACATCATCCATGTTGATATAATACTTGTCTATAAGGGTGTTTGGTAACCTAAATAGGATCACCAGGGTAATCTTAGATCATCAATGTTTTTATACCAAGGTAATTTGACTCTTGATGATCTAAAATCTCCATGTCTGGTATAATATATAACTGTGATTATAGAACCTATGTGATCTAAGATCACTACATTTAGTATACCATCAAAATCTTAGATCATTGACTATAAAATACTAAAATTACTTCTAATTAGTTAACCTCTCTATACCTTAAAAAATAGCTACCCGTAATATATTTTGCAAGTACTATAATAATTTATCATTATTTCATATTATTCATTATTATAATATTTAGATTAAATTATAATATTATTTTGCTAATATTATAGTATGATAATGACATTATATTATAATATCATATTATATTATAATTATAATTATGTTATATTTATAATATTATAATAATAGTATAATTATAATTATATTGTATTAATATGAAATATATGAAGTATTTTTTTATGAATGAAAGGCATTTTGGTCCCTAAATCCCCAGCTAAAATTTCTCACCAAGGGTAATCTTAGATTTCCAACCTATGAGATCAATAGGTTGGATGGTAATTATAAAGATAGAGATAATTTGAAATCACCGTTACGTAGGATCATCGAGGTGCAACCAAATATGTTGATTCCATCGCATCTACATGAATCTTCGGCGATCCCAAATGAATCACCCCCACCAAATGCCTCTTATGGTTTGTGGACCGTATCCATTTAGTAAGCTACAGAACCATTTCATTAGATTTTTTTTTTTAGCTATGACCTACTTTGATTGAACTCTTGGCTTTTTAGTTAGATACTTGCTATCACCATTTAATGCTAGGGCTTGTAAATCTTGGCAGATTATTCTAGCATTGATATTCAAATTATACCTTCTTTTTTTAGTTTGTTCTTGTCTGACTTGTGAGAATCATAAAATTGCAGTTCTCTGAAAATTTTACAATCTTACTATTCCATTATGACGGCCGAACAAGTGAGTGGGATGAATTTGAATGGTCAAAACGGGCTATTCATGTGAGCACCAGGAAGCAGACTAAGTGGTAAGAAAAGAATGTTCTGTTTTAATGAAGGTTGTTGCAGCATAGGTTGAAAACTAATTGATCACATTTGATGCTGATGTCTGGTTTAAGGTGGTATGCCAAACGATTTTTGCACCCTGACATTGTGGCTCCATATGAGTACATATTTATCTGGGATGAAGACCTAGGAGTAGAGCATTTTAATGCAGAAGAGTAAGTATTGGCCTTTTTCATGCAGAGATATTACTCTTTAGAACTGCTGCTGACCAGGAATTACTATCTTTTTTATTTCCAGGTACATTAAAGTAGTAAAGAAACATGGGTTGGAGATTTCACAGCCTGGATTAGATGCAAATGCAGGATCATTAACCTGGCCAATGACTGGAAGGAAGGAGGACCTTGAAGTCCACAAGTGAGTCATTAGTCACTTTTGCTGGTTTTTATTTTCAATTATATTTTTATGTTGAATGAAGATGCAAATCTGAACCTACTAAAGAATTATTCAATTTGTCGTTACCGTTGGCCCCAGATCAACAGAGGAGAAACCAGGCATGTGTCCTGATCCTCATAGTCCACCTTGTGCTGCGTAAGAGTTCCTGGTTCCTTGCCTCATCCATACTGCACCATCATTGCTGATTTTCTAGAAACCAGTTTAATCTCATTTGTCATCCAATCTACAGATTTGTGGAGATTATGGCACCTGTCTTCTCCCGAGACGCATGGCGGTGTGTGTGGCATCTTATTCAGGCAAGTTCATCACTATCGATCTATGCTATAGTGATCTCTGTCACTAGATATAATTTAAATGCTATTGTTTATTGTTGCAGAATGACTTGATCCATGGATGGGGTCTCGATTTTGCTCTTGGAAAATGTGTGGAGGTACATAGCTTAAACAGCTTCTCTGCATAGTTTTAACAGCTTCTCTGTTCCATTAGTAGGCAATGAATTGTGACTGTCCACTCAGCAGGAATGATATACTTGATAGTGTATGAAAGCACAGTGCACTTGGTTGTCTTTAAGATAAAATTTAAAAATATGATCCATACAACAGAACAAGCCTTAATCCCAAACTGATTAAAGTCAGCTACATTAATTCTTTTCTTCATTTAGCTCTATTTTGAGTATAAAAATGCAAAAATTCTAAGTCTTTTTTGTCACTTTCTTCCATATAATTTTTATTTTATCTCTTTTTCTTTTTTTCTATATGTATCAAATCACTTTTGTACATTACGCATGTCCAAACCATATAAGTCATCCTTCCTTTGATTCATCATTGATTTAAGCTATCTCTAACTTTTATGAATAATTTCATTTCTTATTCTATCTTTTATTGTGTTATCACACATCCATCTTAACATTCTTATTTTTGCCCCATTCATCTTCTGTAGCTAAACATTTCATACTAGAAAGCATAAATGGTCTTATGATTGTCCTCTGAAACTTTTTCTTCAGTCTGGCAGGTACTCTATCATTACGTAATATTCCAATTGCATAATAATAAATAAAGATAATTTTAGTATAAAATTCAACTAACTTAGTAATTTTAAAATTTAAATATTTTAAAATAAGATTATTTAAGCTACAATGGAATATAATATCTACACTAGTACTTAAAAATATGATAAAAGTGTGACAAAGATAAAAAATTATTTATAAAGTTTATATCTACACAGTTATTGATACGTTAGAGATATGAGAGATAGAAAGAGAGATTTAAACCTAAATCATAAAAAGAAACTTTCAAAAGTAATACTTATGTTTAAATTATATAAGTTAAAATATAATTTTAAGGGCATGAGAAAGTCAGTTTGATTTTATTGGTTCACACCATGTTACCAAGTTAATTATCCAACTAGTCCAATTAAAGAACTAGATCGCTCATAAGTCTAGTTCACTGGTCAAATTGGTCGGTTGGATCCGCTTCTAACAACCATGCAGAAAGATAAATTGCATAAATATTACCCCCCCTTTTCACAGTTTCATGATATCTTATCTTTCTAATTACGTATACGATATATGTTGTACTCAATTGCCTTCAGCCTATCTGACCTATTTGCCTAATTTCATGTGACAGCCTGCTCATGAGAAAATAGGAGTGGTAGATTCCCAGTGGATCATTCATCAATGGATTCCTTCACTTGCTAACCAGGTAAGACTAACAACTATATATATATATATATATATATATGTATATATATATATATATATATATATATATGTATATATATATATATATATATATATATATATATATATATATATATATATATGAAGAGAGATAGGCTAGGCTACATTCGAATGTAGCTAAGTTCAAAATTTGATCATCTTTTCAACTTTGAATTCACATGTATCTCAAAGTCATCCCATATTTTCTGCTTTTTTTTCATCTTTAGAATCCATGAACTATATGAATTTAAGTATAGAGGAATGATCGGATTTAGATTTAGTTATATTCTAATGTAGTTACATCGTCGTGCTTAAATATGTTTATTTGTTGGATTATCACAGGGCAAGGCTGAAGGCGGAAGAAAACCATGGGAAGTGGTATGGGACTCCCCGCATATCTCATGAATGCTTACGCCGTTTTTGTTAGAGCGCACGTTTTATTCTTATAATTTACAAATAATACAGATGCCTCAATTATGTTTGTTTGTTGTTTGGCAACGTGTGCAGGTGCGGGAGCGGTGCCACAAAGAGTGGGCCATGCTCCGAGAACGAATAGCGAAAGCAGATGAGGCATATTACAAGGAGAAGGGGGGGATTCCTAAGCCTACAACAGCATCATAAATATTTTTGATTGCCAATGAATTGGATATGGAGATTGATTTGTAGGTGATATAGATGTTTTTCATTTTTTTTATATTAATATCATTATTCATTTTCTTTTTTCAAGAAAAGGCATTTGATTTAGAAAATTTAAATTGGCTTCTAAAAGAGAGCGATGTAAAGTACTGGATAAAGCTTTATAGGTGATTTAGCATTAAAATAATTTTAATAAAAATAATGTATGCACTATATGTGTGCATGCATATATGTCTAGGTGCATGTATCTACACAGAACCAACAAATCTTTCATAATTGATCTTAACTCGTCTCATTATCGCCCTAATACCCAGTAAGCAACAGTGCTGATACAAACTATTTCTTTACAATCTTGGTTCGTTGGGTGAAAGACCCTAAACCCTAAACCATAAACCCTAAACCCTAAATCCAAGACAATCTTAGTTCAGACCAATTGAAAAATGTCCTGACCCACACTAGCCCAATTTATGCATTAAATGTCACAATGGTTCTCCATCTCTAGCACGGGCCAAGTTGTCTCTCTCAATGTTAGTCCTTTGTCAACAGAGCTAAGACATTAAAAAGATAAAATAAATTTCAGATTACTACAGTCATATAAAGATTCACTGATTCCACCCGTTCTTGGAATTCAGACATCATTAAAAAGCTTTGATCAGCAATTGCCAACCAAGATTCACTGATTCCACCCGTTCTTGGAATTCAGACATCATTAAAAAGCTTTGATCAGCAATTGCCAACCAAACCACTGGCAGAAAATGAGAAGTTTTTAAAAAGAGCAGGTCAACATTAAAGAAGCAAACGAACCCCATAGATATCACGGCATATCATACATATAGATGATATACGAATTAGTTGAGTAAAAATAACAAACATATAACGGCAAAAAGAAACATGCCGTGCCCCTTGAAGTTAAAGCCTTTTACAGATAAACTAACCTGACTGATAGAAAGGCATCGAGAGACCTGAGGGCTTCCCCAAATTGGCAGGCTGAAGAGAGACTCCGCCAATCTCTCCTCCTGTACCGTGTACCGATACTTGTCCCGGAGGCCAAGCAGGCACCGCCGCCGCCGTGCCATCTGGTGGCGCCTCATCTCGGCCTCGGGGTCCTCTGACGGAGGCAGCCGCGCCTCCTCCGCCTCCGCTGCCGTTCGCCAGCAGTGGCGGCGCTTGTAGACGAAGCCATTGTCATTGTAGATCTCCCACTCATCGTCGTTAAGTGGAGTTGATCATGACGGCCATCCGCTGTTGTAGAGATTGAAGCAGAAATGGAAATGGAATTCAGAGGTATTGCCAGGTTTCTGATCAAAAGGTTAATCTTCATATGTCTATGATTTACTTTAGCCCTAAGATCAGAAGTAATGTTTGGAAAATCATACTCCATATATTGGGCATAAATAGTCAGGCTGATCGTCTTCTGTACCTTGGTATTCCTATCACCGGAAGACAGCCTTGCAGCACAGATTATGCTGATATTGAGCGACGGATCTACGAACGCATTGATGGTTGGCACATCACTTCATTATCTATGATGGCGAGGGTTATCCTTATACGGTTCTGACTTTCATACCTCTACACCTCCTCTCCAACACTGCTATTCCGTATATTTGTCTAAGAAGGATAGAGTGATGCTTTCGAGATTTTCTATGGGCCTCTGGGCAGGATGGTCTTGGGACTCATCTTTTGGCATGGGATATCGTCTGTTTGCCTATTCATAAAGGTGGTCTGGGTATTCAGTCTCTGACTATTCGGAGAGAGGTACTGCTTGCTCATCATACGTCGCGGTTTTTACTTGACCCACACTGCTTTTGGAGTTCTTTTATGCGGGCTCGATACGGTGATCGGACCCCATCTCTGGATGATCAGCCCCTTCGTCGGCACTCCTCCTTTTGGAAGGAGGTTTATTGTCATGCTTCGACTATTTTGACCAACACCTCGTGGATGTTAGGTGATGGCTCTATGGTTGATGTTATCCAGGACAAGTGGATTACTGATCTTCCCCTCTCTCTTTGGCCTACTTTCACCAGCATCGATATTCCCAGCAGAATGAGGGTCAAGGATTTGATTTCTCAGGATTCCTCTGGTTGGCATATGAATATTGTTACTCAACTCTTTGGTAAGGAATTAGCCCGTCGGATCCTTGCTATTCCGCTTATTCGAGGGAATGTTACTGATACTAGATTATGGCGTAGATCTTCCTTGCCTTGAGCTCCTTCCAGGGACTTGATGAGTATTTATAGACCTCCTCCACATCGTACGATGGATGCTGGTTGGGTATGAAAGCTCCCTATTCATCCCAGGGTTCAGCTTTTTGTTTGGAAGCTTTTGTGGGATTGTATTCTGACATGCTCCTTCCTTGCTAATAGGGGCCTTCATATCCAGTCTATTTGCCCCTTGTGCCATCAGGAGGAGGGAAATCTGGCAGAGTGTGGGTTATGATTGTCATGCTGATGCTGCGGGCTCTCTGAGATCTATATTTTTGCATATTCTTCGGTAGGGTAGACAGCACCAGACTGGCTTATGGGCTGCCACTGCTTACCATATCTGGCTATCACAGAATCTTCTCATCTTTTCTGATGAATCTTCTCCTTCCTTTAGGGTTGTTCGGAAAGTCAGGCTTTTATCGGTTGATTTCTCTTCTCGTCAGAATGCTCCTGTGTTTGGCAGCCCTGGCCACTGGGGATCCTCTGCTGCTACGGCAGCGGACCGACATAGTCTTCATCTCCTGGGAGCCTCCCCTCTGGGGTTTGTCAAACTTAACTTTGACGGGAGTGTTCGTGGCAGGCTTTCTGGTTCTGCGTTCGTTATTCGTGGACCTGCTGAAGATTTGTTGGCGGTTGGTGGCTTTGGTAGTCTTAACTCATCAGTTCCTCTTGCTGAACTTTATGCTGCTTGGGCCGGCATTCTTTATGCATTCTCTTACAGTTATCCGATGGATCCAGAAGGATAACTGTTCTCAAGCTCCTGTTAACTCCCTGATCCTTGATATATGGGCTACCTTGCGGGATGTTGATAGTGTCCAAATCCATCATGTTTATTGCGAAGCCAACTCTGCGGCTGATTGGGTAGCGACGGAGGTGGCTCACCACGGTGGTTATAGGATTTGATCACAGGGTGACCCTTGTCCTTCTGTACTTAATCTAATTTTGCATTCTGACTTATTGGGCTGATTCGCACTAAAGTGGTGTGATCGCCCATTTATACCAAAAAAAAAGGAAGGCAGGAATTTGAAATGTTTTTCCCCGCCTCCTCTAATCTGGCTGCTAATTTGGAACTGTTGGATCAAATCCGGACGTCTTAATCCGATCAATTACGCGTACAAGGACAGGAGGTAAAGTTCGAACTTCCTTCGCTGTATAATCTCTAAGGTAGTGTTTGAATGCTAAAATATTATTTAAGAAAATTTTAGTGCAATTAATACAATGTTATTTTAAATAGTATTTGAATTACATGAAAATAATTCATTAGGAATAGATGAAGAATTGTTTTGAAATCTCAAAAATACCCCTTAATTAAATGAGAAGAAAAAATGGTTTATCAATTTAATTTTTAATGTAATTACTTAAATAAATTATTTTTTTATTAATAATAAAATATTATGATATATTAAAAGTTTGCGGCTATGTACATATATTAAAAGTTTGCAGATTATGACCAATTAATAAAACTTTATTACTTCTGATCGTCATTTAAAAGCAGGACAGCACAAACTGAATACTTTTGATTTGTAAACCAAGCTCGAGCTTTTAATCCAATGTTGTGAGAATTGAGTGCATGAATCCTGCATCGGGTCCTGCATTAGAAAGAACGGTTGATGCAGCCATCAATGGTCATCACTGTGGAGGAAACAACCAGATGTAGGAGGTCAGCAGAGCCCACTGGAGACATATGGCCACAGGCGTGCAAGGGTAGCGAATCATGAGAAAAGCTCAGTTGAACGAAAGCTGAGATAGTTGGTTGTCCCACCAACCAAAATGTGGAAGGTTTGAAGAGTTGCTAGCAATCATGTGAAGGAGACGATTAAGTACACCATGTTGGATGCGGTAACTAAAAATAAGCTAGTAATTTTTCAGAGACATCGCAATTTAGGCCCCAAAATATGATCATGGCGATTAACTACACCATTCTTTTGATGACATGAGAAGGTAATAGATTTCATTGATTTAAGTCTCACCCTTAACATGGTCCATATAAATATGATAGTTGAAGAATCTCATATAGTAAATATTTTTATGCAAATTCTCAAGTAAATAGGGCGGTATCTCAAGTTCCGATATTTGAAGCGCAGCTAATTATATTCTTAAAAATCTCATTTGTACTTAATTTTAAATATATAAAATTAATAAAAAAGAAGATGTTAATCTTTGATTCTCAAAAATAATAGATTATTCATATGCTTCCACTCCAAATAGATTCAAGTAAAATAGCAGGATTATTGAGTGATTACCCTTTCACTCACATTATTCTAACACCAAAAATCATTTCCATCGCGCTAGCCCTGAAAGATGGCAGCCTTTACAATGCATCACAAATTTAAAAGGACAAAAACTGAGGAGGAAAAAAAAAATCTCAAAGGATCACTAACTCAGCTTCTCACTAACAAGTCCTTCAATTGATCCAATTAAAGCAAACATACTAATTAATAAGCATACAATTCGGAAGATCTGAAGGACAACCCATTTCTTTGTCCAAGGCCTTATCTTTCTCTGCATCAAGTACATCTCCACAGGGAAATAGATAGCCAGAGGCCAGAAGTTCCAAGCCCCAAGCACTCCTAAAACTTGGTTGAAGTATGGAAAGAGCATTGCAATTGATATGGCTGTTCCAGCGCCGTTAGAATAAAAGGTAACAACAGCTAACGGAAGTCACCGCATCTCAACCCCGAGACTCCTTTCGATCTCGGAGTTCCGAGACCCCCTCCGATCTCGGAGTGAGATCATCATATCTCGACCCCGAGACTCCCCCTCTGGTCTCGGGGTGCACAAGCACCATCCCACCCCCGAGACCTCCTTCGGTCTCGGAGTGAAGTCGCCATATCTCGACCCCAAGACCCCCCTCCGGTCTCGGGGTGCACCAACACCATTTCACCCCCGAGACTTCCTCCGGTCTCGGGGTGAGGTCGCCATATCTCGACCCCGAGACCCCCCTCCGGTCTCGGGGCGCACCAGCACCATCTCACTCCCGAAACCTCCTCCAATCTTGGGGTGAGGTCGCCATATCTCGACCTCGAGACCCCCCTTCGGTCTCGGGGTGCACAAGCACCATCTCACCCCTGAGACCTCCTCCGGTCTCGGGGTGAGGTCGCCATATCTCAACCCCGAGACCCCCTCCGGTCTCGGGGTGCATAAGCATCATCTCACCCCCGAGACCCCCTCCGGTCTCGGGGTGAGATCACCATATCTCGACCCTGAAACCCCCCTCCGATCTCGGGTGCACAAGTACCATCTCACCCCCAAGACCTCCTCCGGTCTCGGGGTGAGGTTGCCATATCTCGACCCCGAGACCCCCCTCCGGTCTTGGGGTGCACCAGCACCATTTCACCCCCGAGACCTCCTCCGGTCTCGGGGTGAGGTCGCCATATCTCGACCCCGAGACCCCCCTCCGGTCTCGGGGTGCACCAGTACCATCTCACCCCTGAGACCTCCTCCGGTCTCGGGGTGAGGTCGCCATATCTCGACCCCGACACCCCAGCCTCCTGTCTCGGGGTGCACAAGCACCATCTTACCCCCGAGACCTTCTTCGGTCTCGGGGTGAGGTCGTCATATCTCGACCCCGAGACCCCCCTCCGGTCTCGGGGTGCACCGGCACCATCTCACCCCCGAGACCTCCTCCGGTCTCAGGGTGAGGTCACCATATCTCGACCCCGAGACCCCCCCTCCAGTCTCGGGGTGCACCAGCACCATCTCACCCCTGAGACCTCCTTCGGTCTCGGGGTGAGGTCGCCATATCTCGACCCCGAGACCCTCCCTCCGGTCTCGGGGTGCACCAGCACCATCTCACCCCCGAGACCTTCTCCGGTCTCAGGGTGAGGTCGCTATATCTCGACCCCGAAACCCCCCTCCGGTCTTGGGGTGCACCAGCACCATCTCACCCCCGAGATCTCCTTCGGTATTGGGGTGAGGTCACTATATCTCCACCTCGAGACCCCCTCCGGTCTCGGGGTGCGCAGGCATCATCAACGTTCAGCACGCGAACCAGCCTTCGAACCAAATGACAACTCCGGGCCACCTGGCGCACCCACGTGACTCTCTGTGTGCCCGTGGCTGCTTGCGGCCATGCCTCATAATGGCGTATGGTGCATTGCATGTATCCCTGTGCATGACTGTGCCCTGTTACGGAGTACGATTCACTACCACTTGCAACTGTGCGCGGTCATGTCAAGCAACGGCGCGCACCAAATACAACCGCGGCTGCTAGACACGTGTAAAGCCATATTGATAGGTAACGCGGGATGCCTCTGGCGCGCACATTGATGGTACGACAGTAATCTTCTGGAACAGAAAGATGGGACATTCGAACAGGTATAAAAACACGCGCCCGCGCTGTAAGTAGGGATTCGAACTCTGGTTTTCTAGCTTTCTTCCTCCTAGCAAAACCCCAACTGTCTCAGCTCCCTTCTGCCGAGCGGTTCTTGTCTGATTCCAAGTAACTAACTTGAGCATCGGAGGGTCCCCACTGGAGCATCCGGTCTCCGGGGACTTTTCTTGCAGGGATCCAGAGAGAAGGACATCCGTCTTCCCCGACGCTTGAAGAATGTGACTTGGCGTCATCAGCAATCATTGTAGTGGATGCAACATATAGAGTTCTAAAGCATAACCTGAAAAGATTTAGTCTGTAAGGTGGTAGGTCTGTAAGGTGGTAGGGATGGCACTTCGATGGTGTAGAATTTGTTCACAAATCCACTGTTGGGGAACTTCTCTGCAGCCAATCTTTTCTCCAGTGAGAACAATGGCTGGTTGAAATCCTATCAAAATATAAACAGAAGTTTTAGCTTCATTTCACTCTCCATGTCAGCATCATTGGAATAGATCAGGCAAAATGATCGGTAACAAGGCATACTTTATGTTTTTTAATGTTGTTTCAAGTATGCTAGAATTTATACTTGATCACACCATAGAAGAGTTTAATTACCTGATACCCTCCCACTAAGTGAAGAACAATAGCAAAGTCGATGAGCCAATAAGGCTCATAGAAACCAAATCCTAATAGGTCTCCAGGTGTATCATTCCCAAAGGCAGCATAGCCGAAACACCTACAGCAGAGGTAGAAGAATGTGGTGATGAGAATTGCAATCTTTGATGCTTTCTTCATGGTATGGTTTTCAGGTGGTGGTGACTTCAAAGTATCCTGCATTTGTGGAAAGCTCACAATGAATTTTCTTCTATATCAATTTTGTGGAGTTTGTCATTATTCATCGATTTCAACAACAAATACAAGAACAACATTAGAGAATCTTTGATTTACCTCCAAAAAAATTTGGCATGCACTTAGTAGTCCGATATGAGAAAAAATCTTTCATAATTATATTTATTTATTTTTTCTGATACAGCTTGTTGAAACATTATAGCCCTTGCAAGAAAAATTGTCCATATGCCGATAACAATAAAACGTTGTCGCAAAATCTTTAATTTTCATAAAAATCCTAAACTCAGAACATTGAATTTACCTTTCATCGTATGACTATTACAAATACCCATGTATTGGAGGCATAAAGACATTAGGCGCATGAGCATAACTTTCAGAAGGGGCTCGGCTACCATTGAATGTGGTACATGGTAGAATTCAGTCATTTATCTTTTAAGCCAAGCTTCCAATAGTGGCCCTTCATAATACATAAAGAACCACCTATTAATCTTATTTTTTTAAAGTCTCCCCTGTAGCAAGAATACATTTAGGTACAATATCAAGGAGATTCTCCAACTTTCACATGCATTCATCAATAGAATACATCGTAGGACGGGCAAGTTGATCTCTTTTGAGAATCTCATTAGTAATTTCCAATCTCTTTCTACCTTGATCCATCAAATCTAAAAGGGCATCAGTTGCATCAGTTGTGGGCCTAGTCCTACGTGCTATAGGAGTAATGGAGGTTAACCTTGCTCTCTTTTCAGTACTAGAGGACAAACTTGCATCTAGAGAACATTCTGTGGGTAGGGTCGAGGCACATGTAGTTGGGTAGTTTGGGGATACATCATTAAATAGGTTATCAAAAGGACGGGATGATGAGTTTGAGACTCCACCACGTTGTTGTGATGGTTGGCCGATGTTGATTTCGTCCAAGTTGATCCAATCCACCTCGTCATCCAAGGTATCATTGTCCGATACTCCATCTAGAGTAGCATATATATCCCCCCTTCTACCAATGGTTGTATTCTTAAAAAAAAGGATGTCTATGTCGTCATATGCAGGAAATGACTTACCCTTAATCCAAATATACTCCTTGTTAACCTGTTAAGAATTTTTTAAATTAATTATTATAATGTTATCAAAAGCATGCTACGTATGCTATCAATATCAATCGATCACTCACCGAGATGACCTCCTCCCACATATGTTCATCACCAAATGTGGGCACTTTTAGTATAGGATTCCATCCTTAACCAGATCGATTAGCTAAGTTATAATACAAGTTGAAGGTCTTCTTCAGTACCTTCAATCGATTCTTGAGGTTTCTATAACTGAAGAATTTATTTGTCAGTGCGTTGAACATATTGGTTATCTTCTTTCATATTTCTTTCAAGAAAGTACTATTGTGACAGTTACCTTTGTCATTCTCTTGCCTCATCAAGGCAAGCATTATCATATCAAGAGCATCTCTCTAATTAGGTGCTCTAGTATAACATGATACTTTCCTTGCAAGTACAGGTTGATTGTCTTTTT
Organism: Calamus simplicifolius; assembly: GCA_900491605.1. Classification (NCBI taxonomy): domain Eukaryota; kingdom Viridiplantae; phylum Streptophyta; class Magnoliopsida; order Arecales; family Arecaceae; genus Calamus; species Calamus simplicifolius. The sequence goes on from UESW01004375.1 coordinate 508,364, forward strand.
TTTGATTTAGGCATCTTATCTATAGGACCCAAAACGTTGATCAATTGTTAGAATTGTTGGGCTTGGTGTAGTGCTATCAAGGTCCAGGAGAGCTAACTTATATTGGGCTAGGTGTGGGTCTAAGGGTTGAAATTAAATTGAGTCACGAATGTACACGGGCTTGGAGATTAGTTTAATCTTATTGGGTTAGTCCATAGGAGTTTTTGTTGAGTCTGAACCTGGCCCACTTGATGGATGTATTTAAATCCTAGTCTCTAGGATTTGGATGGAATAGAGAATAGATTCTTTTCTCTTAAGAAAACTCTCTCTCTCTCTCACCATTATCTCCTCATCCTCTCCCTCTTTCTCCATCCATGGTGGCTTCCAGGAACGAAGCCATGAAGATGGGCTTTGTGGCATCGCGCGGTGGTGGATTCTGCTTGAGATTTTCTAGCAAGCTCTCAGGCTTCCGTGTCCCAAAAGCTTGCGGCTTACGTGCGTGAAAATGCTTCATGTGGACATGGGAAGAAACCCGACATGAAGGAGCTTACGTGAGTGGACGTACGTGAAGGAGCCAATGTGAGTGGACCTGGGTATTCACGGTGGGAAAAGAAGGGAGCATACCAGTAAGCCCACGGTCGAGAAAAGGGAGCATACCAATAAGGGAAGAAAGAGAAAGGGTTAAATAAATTCAAGAAAGAGGAGGCTACGGTGGATTGAATTTTGGATCAAAGAATTCAAGAACGGACGCGTTACTATTATGACAATCTGATTATTGATAATAAAGGGATAAAGCTCAGGGTACTTTTCCAGCGAGGTTGATTCTATTGCTGTTCATCAACAATTAAACCCCAATAGATGGCATCAAAGCCAGGCTCAAGAAGAAGTTATTTAGAGATCTTCAAAGGGCTAAAAATTTCAACAAGGCCTCATCTGGGTACTCTATTTTTTAAAATATTTTTGTGTTATTTTTAGTTGAGATCTCGCCATGGGTAGTAGCATAAAATTAGATTTTAAGAAGTTTGATGGAAAGAAAAGTTTCTTCATGTGGAAAGTCCGGATAGAGGACCTTCTTGTGCAACATGGTTTAGATCTGGCTTTGAAAAAAGGCTATATGGGATGATAGAAAAGCAGTAGATGTCGTTGGAGAAGAAGGCATGTTCAACGATTAGAGGATATCTGGCAGATTCATCCCTTTATTCAGTGCTGAAGGAGAAGACCCTGAAGAGACTCTGATCAAAGTTGCAAGCTCTCTATATGGGAAAGAATATGTGCAACAAGTTGATGTTGAAGAAGCACCTTTATAGCCTTCGGATATCAGAAGGTGGAGATGTGTTAGGCCACATCCAGGTATTCGACCAGATGAACAATGAATTATTGAATGTCAGGGTCAAGATAGATGAGAAAGATAAGGCACTTTTGCTATTGTGTTCGCTGCCCACATCTCATGACTAATTGGTCACGATGCTGCTTTACGGGAAAAAGATATTATTTTATGAGATATCATCTCAGTACTTCGGACGAATGAGCAGAGAAAGAAGATGATCAAGGATGCTATTCCCTAGGATGGTCTATCAGTTAGGGAAAGGATCAGGTAGAGGCAGGGACAGGAGCAGGCCTAGAAAATGGTTATAATCCAGGAAGGTTAAGTGCTATAAGTGTGGTGAGATAGTACATTTAAGAGGGATTGTCCTAAGTGAAAAAAGAAAAAAAAGGAAGGATCTAAATCTGTGAGTACAGTTGCAAGAAGAAGGTGGAGGAAGATCTCTTGTTGGTATCAGATGATCACAGATATAATACAGAGATGTGGACCTTAGATTCAACTTGTTCTTATCATTACACTTCCAACTGGTCATGGTTCAACACTTACACAGAGGTTAATAAAGGGTGTACGACTCTTGGAAATGATCACCCTTATATGGTGATAGGAATTAGCACAATGAGGGTAAGGATGTTTGATGGCATGGTGCTTACTCTTACTAGCATGAAGCATGTCCCAGAACTCAAGAAGAATATGCTGTCACTGGGGTACCTGGAGCAGACTGGATACAGCTTCAACAGTCATGCCAGGAGTGGAGTTCTGAACATCTTCAATGGAGCTATGATGGTGATGAGAGAGAGAAGGCTAGAGAACAACTTATACAGGTTGAAGGGCTCTATGGTGACTGAAAAATCTGAGGCAGCAGCTATGGAACAGGATTCTCGGGATGTGTACAGGATGTGACATTATCGCCTAGGCCACATAGAAAACAGGAAAATAAAAGAACTGAGCAAGAAAGGGCTACTTTCGGACCTGCGTGATGGAGTCATGGAGATCTGTGAGCCATGTTAGATGGAAAAATAGAGATGAGTACAATTCTTGGTCAGCATAGCTAGGAGTGCAGAACCCCTAGAGCTAGTACATATGGATGTCTGGGGATCAGCCCCAATTTTTGCAAGAAATAGGGCTAGATACTTCTTAACCCTGATAGATGATTTCTCAAGAAAGCAGTGGATCTACTTCATTAAAAAAAAAAAAATCAAAGGTCTTCACCAAGTTTAGAATTTGGAAGGCTAAGGTGGAGAGGAAGCAGGGTAAGAGTGTGAAGTGTCTAAAGTCAAACAGTAGCGAGGAATATACCAGCAGAGAGTTTCAGAAATTTTGTGATGAGTGGGGCATCAAAATGTACTTCTTGGTAATATAAACTTCTCAACAAAAAGGGATGGCTGAGAGGATGAACAGAACACTGTTGAAAAAAGCAAGATGCTTGAGGCTACAAGCAAGACTTCCAAAGATGTTCTGGATTGACGCAATAGGTGCAGCTAGCTACTTGATCAATCGATCACTGCACACCAAGTTGGATGGAGGTATTCCAGAGAAGATATGGTCTGGAGGAAAGACAAACATGAACCATCATAGGGTGTTTGGATGCACGGCATATGTGCATGTTAGTGCTGGGGAACATAGTAAGTTGGACGCCAGGTCAAAGAAGATGGTGTTCCTAGGCTACCTGCATGGAATTAAGGGGTATCGGTTGTAGGACCCCTTAAAGAAGAAGGTTGTCATTAATAGGGATGTGACCTTCGATGAGAGCTCAATCCTTCAGAACAGATATAGTACATATGCACAATAGGGACTGTAGGAGTTAAAACACATAATACTAGTTAGATGACCTCTTACACAGTCATGCCATTTACTAGTGGACCAGAAGATTTGAGATTCAGGTGGAGAGGACTGGCAGAGGAGTCAAAAGCTAAAAAGTTCAGTAGGATGCAGCTGGGCAAAGGACTCAGAAGGATGTAGTTGGGCAGAGGACTGATACTTGGATCACACTGTACAGGCTCAGGAAGAACGTGCAACCATCAGTTCGATACGAATTCGAGAATTTGATGTCATATGTTATGATGACAGTGAATGACGACCTTTACACCTATCAGAAGGCTGTGGAGAGCCAAGACAACCAGAACAGGGATAGGTGGATCTAGGCTATGGCAGAGATGCAGGCTATAGCAGAGGAGATGCAATCTCTTTATAGGAATGGCATGTGGCAGGTAGTTCAATTGCCACAAGAAAAGAAATCCATTAGTTGCAAATAGAATTATCAGCACAAGAATGAGCCTTCAGAGCAAAGGGGTATCATGTACAAGGTAGGACTAATGGCCAGAGAATACTCTCGGAAGGAAGGCTTCGACTACAGAAAGCAAGTGAAAAAAAGATGGAGTGAAGCTGGTAGGTACATACCAAGGAGAACCCAGTAATGCACTGATCAAGGTTCTTTCACGGGACAACTTTCGTAGGGATGTAGCTGATGGACATGGTGGATGTATTGAGGCCTTGAAATCATTAAAGTGAAGATTGTTGGGCCTGGTGTAGTGCTATCAAGGCCTAGGAGAGCTAACTTGTATTGGGCTGGATGTGGGTCCAAGGGTTGAGATTAAATTAAGTCACGGATGTACATGGGCTTGGAGATTAGTTTAATCTCATTAGGTTAGTCCATGAAAGTTTTTGTAGAGTCTGGGCCTGGCCCACTTGATGGATGTATTTAAACCCTAGTATCTAGGGTTTGGATGGAATAAAGAATAGATTCTTTTCTTTCAAGAAAAACTCTCTCTCTTACCATTATCTCCTCATCCTCTCCCTCTTTCTCCATCCATGGTGGCTCCAGGAACGAAGCCTTGAAGACGAGCTTCGTGGCATTGCGCGATGGTGGATTCTACGTGAGATTTTCTAGCGAGCTCTCAGGCTTTCGTGTCTCAAAGGCTCATGGCTTACGTGCATGAAAATGCTTCACATGGACGTGGGAAGAAACCCGACGTGAAGGAGCTTACGTGAGTGGACGTTCGTGAAGGAGCCAATGTGAGTGGACTTGGGTATTCATGGTGGGAAAAGAAGGGAGCATACCAGCAAGCCCACGGTGGAGAAAAGAGAGCATACCAGCAAGGGAAGAAAGAGAAAGGGTTAAATAAATTCAAAAAAAGGAGGCTACGATGGATTGAATTCTAGATCAAAGAATTCTGGAACGGATGCGTTACTATTGTGACAATCTGATTATTGGTAACAAACAGAGAAAGCCCAGGATACTTTTCCAGCGAGGTTGATCCCATTGCTATTCATCAATGACTAAACCCCAACAAGAATGGTAATATTTATTATTACAATTGGCTAACAAATGAAGCAAAAATAAATAATAACAAAGGCATGTTAAAAACAAGAAAATCATTTCAAGAAAATCAAGAACAATAAAGAAGAAACACAAAAAAGAAAAATAAAGACGAAGCACAAAAAAAAAAGAGCTACATTCATCCTAACAAAAACGAAAATTATTTCATAACAAGAACAAAAGTGGACATTTTATGAGATCTAATCCATACTCGATCTCAAATCAACTATGGGGGAAAAATAGGGGAAACATGAACAAGTTTCCAGATCTTTCTAAAATCAACTACCATGTAGAACAAAGAAACAAGAAAATGAACAAGAGGAAGAAAAGAAAAGATTGCATTATCAGCATATTCAATAATTAGGTGAATTTTTTCTCTACTATGGTCCTTAAAATAGTCTTCTGGAATTGACAATTAGGATATTGTGCTACGATTAAATTTTATTTCCCTTGCCTACTTTGAATATGCTTGTGAGCCCAAAAAATATGGTTATTTTTAATGTAAGAACTTCTGATGAGTGGTTTTTTTAGTACACTCTAGTTTCTTTCATCACCACATGTCCCTTCTATACTTGTAATTATGATCTTTTTTCTCCTTCTAATGCTATATTACCTTACCTACAGTCCTACTCGATCAACAAAGTCACATAGTTTTGATGCTTAATCTTCAACTCCTTGGTACATTGATGACTTAATACCCATATACATTATGTATATACCTTCACATTTGCATGCATGTGCATGTTTACTGTGATGATGGCATTCATTCTTCCATCATTATGCAAAGAAACATGTGGATTACATGAGATGAGAGCATAGAAAGAGTTCTCAAGCTCTCATCCTATAGACGTATGCCTCAACTCCCTTATTAATAGGCAATTTCCTTCATGTTAGAGTTAGCTTGATCAAGATGCATTCCGTTCATCGATTGCCCCTCGAATAACAGTGCAAATGAAATACTCGTTGACAAATAGGACTATAGGAAATATCATAATTAAGCATTGGCACCTCAATTGTACTCAGAATTTGTAAAGCATAAACTGCTAACAAGGAGTTTTGATTGTGTTAAGATTACCACAAACACATTTGTTTATTTATTTATTTTGTCTTTTGGGTATGCAAACCATAACTATAGATGAAAGTTCGAGAGAAATGCTATCGTAGAGTTGTCAATTTGAAGGTTATGCAATTTGAAGGTTATGCAGGTGGAAATACATTATGATCAAAGAAAAAGAGAGGTAGTTGTGATAAAACCAAAACCAAAAATACAAAACACCAATATTTCAGGTACATATGGCTTAGCTGACCACAAATAACCTTTCATCAAAATTCATCAAACATCAAACATATATATGTGAGAAGATCTGCATGCTAAAACAATGTGCATCAGAGTCATTAGATGGATGCTACGTTAACAGGAAAGTAAGTTGTACAATAGAGGCATCGTCAAGAAATTCTTGGTACAACCCAAAAAGTAGGAAAATTTTGTTCCATAAGATTCAGTAGATGGGAAAAAAATGAATTACATATTGTGCATCAAAATAGAAAACAAAAGATGATGGTTCCAAACTTCCAACCCATCTCCACAAATTGAAGAATCAAGTATGATACATAAAATGAGCCAGTTCTTGCTAAAAACTAATGAAATCATTCAAAACATCAATGGTATGTATCACTAATGTCCATATAAAATATGCCTCTGCATGACAACACGCTAAAAATTAAGCATTTGTCTCCAGAGCCAAAAAGAAACTAGCATCAAAATGAAAACTATCCATCTTGTCATCACTTCTGTTTCCTTGGCTTTTGAATCTTCACAAGAGAAAGAATGGGATCTAGATTATACCACAAATCGATGGATCGGCAAGTAGAAATCAAAGGCAACAAAACCGAATCCAGCAATCAAAGCAAAAGTATTACAACTAAAAAATTAGGATATAAAAATGGAAAAAATCGGGCACGAAAGCTTCAGAGATAAAAGAGGGATTGGGGATGGACACGTACCTATGGTATTGTGCCCTTCATGCCCAAGGTGGATTGAAAGCCTACACCATGATGCCTCCGCGACGACACCGGATAGCATCTGAAAATCGAGATCGGGTTGCCGCTGAGATCGCCGCTCCTCAAACCCTAGCATCGAGGAATAGATGAAGACCGAATCGCTACACCATCAGTTCCATATTTTTCTTCCATCGATGCCCTTAAAATATCGTAAGTGAGAATACAGCTATTCAATGAGGGAGCATGGAATAACAATTCTGAAATACCATGGTTTGATGAGAATAGAAATTTCTAGGGGGCTCGCGTATTTTTTCTCGTATGTTTGGGGGAATAGCATGGAATAAGTCCTTATTCGAAGCAGGAATAGGGCATCCAAACACTGCCTAAGTTTATTATCCTTAGGTTTATAGTGTGCACACATTGTATTCATTGTATCATGGCTTGCCATTTTATGTTGTAAATATTATGTAATGAGAATTTAGGAATAGGTTTCTTGTAAGATAGAATATTAAATGTGAAAAGTTTCATTCACTAATGCTATATGCAGTGCAAGAAATTATGAATCTTTGTTTTTACACCTCAAATTTGTGATTTATGATTTATTTCTCTCTATGAATTGCAATTTATGGTTGCAAACCTTGAAAGTATTTCTTATAAGCTTTCAAATCATATATTATATGTAAATTTATAAATCATTGTTTTAAGAAATAGATCTTCCAAAAAATAGTTCATCACCACTATGAGCCAAAAAAATTAAAAAAGTAAAGAAGAAGATGATTTCAGCCCATGCCACACACACTAAGGTGCTAAGCCAAGCGGAGGCATGTGCATGTGTCCACCTTGGGATGCTAGGCCATGCTACTCACCAAGCCACGAGCTGAGGTGGTTGGATTGTGTGTCTAAATCATAATTCTGCATAATTTTTTATTTTTTATTTATAATAAAATACTAATAAAATAGAAAGGGGCAAAAATTTATAATGTTTTTTTGCTAATATGCATATATGTGTGTATATGTAAATATATTCTTATTTATGATATCCTAAATGTCTGTAAAGAGAAAAAAAAATGATAACACAGGAAAAGTTCATGGATTACAAGATGAATCGTGAACACAATATGCAAGTATACTTGGGATAGTCAAACACATATGAGATGACCTAAGATTATATCCTGATTACCAACTTAATCATTATCATGGGTCTTATGTTATACTAAATTCTCTATCTAATGAATACGAATATGTGAGACGCAAATATATGAGAAGTTGTTGATCCATAAGCAATGGCTGGAGACTGTTCTATGGGTTAGAATTAGCTAAAGAGTGCTGAATTTTAAGTGATTTTAAGTAAATTGCAATATTATCTCAATTTGCAAAATGCAAGACATTTGGCTTTTGGCACAAAAAAGAGAGATCCTTGGATATGCAAGATTATAGCTAAAGTAATAGTTGATGACATATTGTTTGAAACTAAAAGTAGATTTTTTAAAATTATACTTGCTGAAGCATACTTTTAACTTTTATGTTAGATGTTATGTATATATGATGTATTTAAGTTAATGGCATTTTCCATTGGAAGTAATTGCAAATGTTAATTTCTTTTTTTTTATGAAATAGATGATATGTTTTGCAATACAACGAGAACATGCAACGCAGTGGTAGTACCAACGTTGGTAGGATTCAATAGAATTCTCATCTAGAATCTAAATTTTGCATAAATTAAATTAGACCAATGATGATTAAATTTTTGAACATAAGTAATAATTGAGAGTATAACAAACTTTTGATCCAATGTCTTAAATTTGATTATCATTAGCTTTATGTTGTTTCTCTTTCTAGCGTTTTGAACAAGTCAAGGAGGTTAGCTATCCGGGGCTTATGCTAGTTATGGTAAGGTTCGGGCTTTTTCAAGCCCACGGAATAGACGATTGGAATGTAGTGAAAAGGAAAAGACTTTGTACATCGCCCCCGGTGCAGCAAGGCCTACGTGGGCTGCACCGCCTCTTCTGATTGGTCCACGTAGCTCCTACGTAGATGACCTGCCGGGCGGTATGGCTCTGCTTTGATGTTACGTTCTGAACGTGACGGCCATTTAAAGCAGTTCACTTTTTTTTAAAATTAGCGTGCGGACGAAAATGCCCTTTCCCTCCATTCTAGCGCTATTTTACGATGTATTTCATCTGTGCAAGAAGAACTCTCTTTCTTCCCCAGTCGAAAGAAAATATTTTAGCTTCGAGGCTAGAAAACCTGGCTACTGGAGTCTTTGTACAAAAATTTCTGGAGGAAATGTCATCCGTAGCACAAAGTAAAAAGTCTTTCTTCCCACTTCTTTCTAAAGCTCCTTTATTACACCAACCATTTTTTCTGGTTAGAGTTAGTTAATGTGTGACCAAACCATTTAATGCGCGGGTAACTTCCTTAGAACAAAATAGTTATGACATTCTGGGAGTCATAACTCTTTTAATGCTGCCCTTTCCCTCCATCCTAGCGCCAATTTATGTTGGATTTCATCTCTGCAAGATGAACTCTTTCTTCCCCTCCCTCGCTCTGAGAGTCCGGATGCTAAGGAATCAGTTGAGCACGAACCTACACCCTCGCTTTGAAAGTCCGGTCAACAGGAAATATTTCAGCTTCGAGGCTGAAAAACCTGGCTACTGGAGTCTACTGAAGTCTTCAAATATAAAAGTTTATCCAATGAGTTTTTCCTTGCCAAAACCTCACGTAGACGTTCGCTTCTCTCTCTGAATTCGGCCAGGTAGGGTGTCGTAGGGATTCTCTCTGTTTTCCTGTCATTACTTTCGAAGATCAAATGGGAGTCTCGAGAAACATGACTAGCATTCCCAAGCAGATGGAGGAAAAAAGGAGCCTTTTAAAAGCAATTGATGAAGAGATAATGAAGGCAGCTGAGGCCCATCTTACAGACCTGGCCGAATTCAGAGAGAGAAGCGAACGTCTACGTGAGGTTTTGGCAAGGAAAAACTCATTGGATAAACTTTTATATTTGAAGACTCCAGTAGACTCCAGTAGCCAGGTTTTTCAGCCTTGAAGCTGAAATATTTTCTATCGACCGGAGTTTCAGAGCGAGGGCGTAGGTTCGTGCTCAACTGAATTTCATCTGTGCAAGAAGAACTCTCTTTCTTCCCTCCCTCGCTCTGAGAGTCCGGATGCTGCCCTTTCCCTTCATCCTAGCACCAATTTATGTTGGATTTCATCTCTGCAAGAAGAACTCTTTATTTCCCTCCCTCGCTCTGAGAGTCCGGATGCTAAGGAATCCCCGCGACACCCTACTTCAAATTCGGCCGAAAATCCTTCGCGACACCCCAGTGGAAAGTTCACGACACCCTAGCTTTAAGGCGACGACACCCGTCGTTAGAACTGACCACGGAGAGAATCCCCGCGACACCCTAGTTCTAATTCAGCCGAAAATCAATCGCGACACCCCAGTTGAAATCTCACGACACCCTAGCTCTAAGGAGACGACACCCGTGCTTAAAACTGACCACGGAGATAATCCCAGCGACACCCTAGTTCTAATTCGGCCGTAAATCCTTCGCGACACCCCAGTTGAAATCCCACGACACCCTAGCTTTAGGGCGATGACACCCGTGCTTACAAATGACCACATAGAGAGTCCCCGGCGATACCCTAGTCGAATTCGGCCGTTAATCCTTTGCGACACCCCAGTCGAAATATCACGACACCCTAGCTTTAAGGCAACGACACCCGTCGTTAGAACTGACCATAGAGAGAATCCCTACGACACCCTAGTTCTAATTCGGCCGAAAATCAATCGCGACACCCCAGTTGAAATCTCACGACACCCTAGCTCTAAGGAGACGACACCCGTGCTTAAAACTGACCACAAGATAATCCCAGCGACACCCTAGTTCAAATTCGGCCGTAAATCCTTCGCGACACCCTAGCTTTAGGACGACGATGACACCCGTGCTTACAAATGACCACATAGAGAGTCCCCGGCGACACCCTAGTCGAATTCGGCCGTTAATCCTTCGCGACACCCCAGTCGAAATATCACGACACCCTAGCTTTAAGGCAACGACACCCATCGTTAGAACTGACCACGGAGAGAATCCCCGCGACACCCTAGTTCTAATTCGGCCGAAAATCAATCGCGACACCCCAGTTGAAATCTCACAACACCCTAGCTCTAAGGAGACGACACCCGTGCTTAAAATTGACCACGGAGATAATCCCAGCGACACCCTAGTTCTAATTCGGCCGTAAATCCTTTGCAACACCCTAGTTGAAATCCCACGACACCCTAGCTTTAGGGCGACGACACCCGTGCTTACAAATGACCACATAGAGAGTCCCCAGCGACACCCTAGTCGAATTCAGCCGTAAATCCTTTGACACCCCAGTGGAAATATCATGACACCCTAGCTTTAAGGCAACGACACCCATCGTTAGAACTGACCACGGAGAGAATCCCCGCGACACCCTAGTTCTAATTCGGCCGAAAATCAATCGCGACACCCCAGTTGAAATCTCACGACACCCATGCTTAAAACTGACCACGGAGATAATCCCAGCGACACCCTAGTTCGAATTCGGCTGTAAATCCTTCGTGACACCCTAGTTGAAATCCCATGACACCCTAGCTTTAGGGCGACGACACCCGTGCTTACAAATGACCACATAGAGAGTCCCCGGCGACACCCTAGTCGAATTCGGCCGTAAATCCTTCGCAACACCCCAGTCGAAATATCACGACACCCTAGCTTTAAGGCAACGACACCCGTCGTTAGAACTGACCACGGAGAGAATCCCCGCAACACCCTAGTTCAACATCGGCCGTAAATCCTTCGCAATACCCTAGTTGAAATCTCACGACACCCTAGCTTTAAGGCAACGACACCCATGCTTGAACAAGGCAGAAATTTGACGTCACCCTAGTACTAATTCGACGACACCCTAGTAACTCAGCCATGCCATCTTTCCGAGAAAAGTTGCAAAATATGGGCAGTTCCTATGGGTTTGCGGGTCTCTGTGATGTGATCGTGGCGATCCGGGTGTCCTTTCGTATTTCTCTGAGGTCGGCATAAACCCTAGAAAAAGCACTCATTCGTCTGTTGCTCAAGAAGCCATCCTTTTGCTCAAGAAGCCATCCTTCGTCTCTTGCTCGAGAAGCCACTGGTCTCCTTTTTCCTCCTAAATTTGTTCCATAGTTCATTCTTCTGTATAGTTCATTCATGGAAATGAGTGCTTTCGTATGTGGACGAAGACCACGAACAAAGAAGAAGCAGATGGAGAAAATGGCGGAACAATGCAAGGACATGGTTCTTCGTTCGAATGAGGATGCGGCTCCTTCAGGTATGCTTATCACTATATTAAATATTATGACATCCTCTCTTAAAATTTTATGACAAGTATGTCTTCTGTCTTACCCCCTGTTTCAGTTGGCAATAAAATTGTTCCAGTCCCCCCAGTGAAGGCTTCCCAACTGTTTAAGAATAGCTACAAGCCGGCCGTATACGTTCAGAAGGTTTGGAGGATGGGGTTCTCTAGACGGCATAAAAACTGATTCGAAGGACCCATTTGGTGCCTTCGTCGATATGCAGACGTTCACAGTCGACGGGCGACTGCTAGCAGACATCATAAGATGTCACAATGGAGGCGACGAGTTCATGTTTTGCGGAAAGCCAGTTCTATTCAGTGCCGACGAAGTTGCACTCATTCTGGGACTTCCAGCTCATGGGAAGAAGATCGATACGTCCAACCAAATGTTCAACGGAAGGTTGTTCAGACGGTTTGGCCAGGGTTTAGATCTTCGCCAAGAAGGTTTGGAGAAGTTGATATTTCAACTCCGATCATCTAAAGTACAGGAGGATGTTGAGGACACCGTCCGACTTTGGATCACATACATGTTGGCCATGTTTTTGGCTCCAAAGTCTAATCAGAGATGTCCATGGTATCTCATCCAGCACTTGGATGACTTAAGTCAACTGGGTAGCATCGACTGGGCTTCGGCACTGAAGGAGTTGATTGTTCTGGCTCTCCCATAAATAGCTGCTTGCTTGCGTTCCGAGGAGCCAGTGCACTCAAAGAATGCAAAAAAAGTTAGGAGGCAGCCTACCCTGTTCGGATGCTCGGCAGCACTGGTGGTAAGGATTATTGAGACACATAATTAGTGTTGTGAGTAAATTTTTTTTGTAATATTACATTATTTAATATCCAAAAAATATCATGTTCAGGCGTGGTTCCTCGAGCATACATCAATGCGAGAACCAGTATACCCTGATAAACGGCCCCGGCTGTTGAAGTGGTATGACCACCAAATGAAGATCCAATCGGTTCGGGTTGCCGACTTGCAGCCTCACGACTTGGTAAGCTAGTTCATTGCTCCATTGCTCTGACCATTTTTTTCAACTTAATGCGTCAATATGTTCACTTAATATTAATTTGTTATCATCTTGTGTTGCAGATGGAGAGAGCTACTGTACCATTGCCAGAAGAGCACTGGCTTCTCCCTCAGCAGAATGTAGCATCCCCCCCTCAACCAACAGATACTTGCGCCCCTCAACCAACGGATAGCTGCACAGGATGTGCCGAGTTGAGGACTGAATTGGAGTGCGTTAAGGATCAACTCGACGATGTCAGGCACAGGTTGTCCATTGCTGAGAGCCTCCTCAGTTCACTGCTCAGAAAGGAAAGTAATGCAATAAATGAGGAGGACAAGGGAGACGAGAAAACAGAGAATGTGCATTCCCTGAAGTTGGTCCTCCGCGAGCCTGGTAATGGAAATAGTGAGGAGAAGAAGATGGAGGAGGACCATTCATCCGAGTATCCAATTGAGACAGGGAATGCAAAAGCAGAGGAGAAGAGATTGGAGGGGGATTCATTGGCTGATAAAACAGAGCATGGGAATGAAAATAAAGATGAGTCCATAGCCGATAATAAACTTGGCACCCCTGCGCCAAAGGATGATAATATGGACATGGAAATAATTGGAGTGCCTTCGCTTGTTAGGAGGGTTAAAAAAGAGCCGAGGAAGCGTAAGGCATCCACGGTCGTCGGAGAATGTTATGAGACAACCCGTCCTAAAAAGTCGGCGAAGACAGTGGGCACGTCAAAGCCCAACACAACAGTCGAAGATGACCAAATTATTATTCAAATTTTTTTGAGCGAGCGACAAACCGACGAGATCATCTACACAAATATGTTTTCTGGCGTTGTAACAAGAACAAATCTTCAAGATCTCATTAACAATGAAATGATAATAGATGATGTAAGTATATCAAGGAACCTATTCTAGTTGTTGATTTTAGAATTATATTAATCAGTTTACATTGCATTGGCAGATAATTGATTGCGGCCAGGAGTTTCTGATGCGCAACTGGACAGAGCATCCTGACCGATACCATAAGTGCATATTTGCATCAGTTTTCGTATCTGCTCTGTGTCTGACTTCCTCATCACCTGCTCATGAACTTGCTGGAACATCAGGAGCTATGATATTTGACAATGTATCGGATGAAGATAAGGCTCAATTCCGGTTTCTTTTTACCATAATAAACTCTGATAACTCGCACTGTCATTTGGTTGTTGTCGACATGGAAAGAAAGGTGTTCATGCACCTGAATTCATTGAAACGCAACCCGAAGTACAAGGCCAATGCAAGGAAATGGCATACAATTCTAGGCTACATATTCCATATCTACTGCGATAAGAAGGAAGCGATGGATTGGCCGATGGAAGATATTTCGGATTGCCCAAGCCAACCGACCGGATCGCTGGATTGCGGCATATACTGTCTGAGATACATGGAATGTCTTGCTCGACGGGATAATCCTGATATGAAGATGGATTTCATGGATGAGGAAGTTAGAGATTACCGGCAACACTTAGCTGCGACGATATTGAGAGAGGGCCTGAACAAAAAGATTAGCGACATTATCGAAAAATGTTCTTAATTTTTTTATTCTTCTTTGAATGAAAATTGAATGTAATTTATTCATATTAACACTAATTAATATTTAATGCAAATGCACAAATTTTATATTGCGAGCAGGGGTGTCCTCGATGTATTCATATATTTGCCTTCGTATGTTTCCGCCTTTCGGGTGTCGCCGCGCAAGAGCTAGGGAGTCGTTAGCCAAGAGCTGGGGTGTCGTCGCTCTAAAATCTTCGGTGTCGGTTCGCGAGTACTGGGATGTCGTAGGTTTTCACCTTTCGGGTGTCGCCGCGCAAGAGCTAGGGTGTCGTTAGCCAAGAGCTGGGGTGTCGTCGCGCTAAAATCTTCGGTGTCGGTTCGCGAGTACTGGGATGTCTCATAGGTTTCCGCCTTTCGGGTGTCGCCGCGCAAGAGCTAGGGTGTCATTAGCCAAGAGCTGGGGTGTCGTCACACTAAAATCTTCGGTGTCGGTTCGCGAGTACTGGGATGTCTCGTAGGTTTCCGCCTTTCGGGTGTCGCCGCGCAAGAGTTAGGGAGTCGTTAGCCAAGAGCTGGGGTGTCATCGCGCTAAAATCTTCGGTGTCGTTCGCTAGTACTGGGATGTCGTAGGTTTCCGCCTTTCGGGTGTCGCCGCGCAAGAGCTAGGGTGTCGTTAGCCAAGAGCTGGGGTGTCGTCGCGCTAAAATCTTCGGTGTCGGTTCGCGAGTACTGGGATGTCGTAGGTTTTCGCCTTTCGGGTGTCGCCGCACAAGAGCTAGGGTGTCGTTAGCCAAGAGCTGGGGTGTCGTCGCGCTAAAATCTTCGGTGTCGGTTCACGAGTACTGGGATGTCTCGTAGGTTTCCGCCTTTCGGATGTCGCCGCGCAAGAGCTAGGGAGTCGTTAGCCAAGAGCTGGGGTATCGTCGCGCTAAAATCTTCGGTGTCGGTTCGCGAGTACTGGGATGTCTCGTAGGTTTCCGCCTTTCGGGTGTCGCCGCACAAGAGCTAGGGAGTCGTTAGCCAAGAGCTGGGGTGTCATCATGCTAAAATCTTCGGTGTCGATTTGCTAGTACTGGGATGTCGTAGGTTTCCGCCTTTCGGGTGTCGCCGCGCAAGAGCTAGGGTGTCGTTAGCCAAGAGCTGGGGTGTCGTCGCGCTAAAATCTTCGGTGTCGGTTCGTAAGTACTGGGATGTCTCGTAGGTTTGCCTTTCGGGTGTCGCCGCGCAAGAGCTAGGGAGTCGTTAGCCAAGAGCTGGGGTGTCGTCGCGCTAAAATCTTTGGTGTCGGTTCGCGAGTACTAGGATGTCTCATAGGTTTCCGCCTTTCGGGTGTCGCCGCGCAAGAGCTAGGGAGTCGTTAGCCAAGAGCTGGGGTGTCGCCACGCAAGAGCTAGGGAGTCGTTAGCCAAGAGCTGGGGTATCGTCGTACTAAAAGCACTTCATTTTACTGAAATAGACACCCTATTTTGAAAGCACTTCATTTGCGACCAAGCCACCCTAATTCAAAAGTTACGACACCCGTGTTTTATATATGCTCTTGTGTAAGTTGACTCAATACATAAGCATCAAATTCGTCCATCAAAGTTTTGGAAGGCGGAACAATTCTCTCCAGGTCCTCTTCAGTATTAATAGACTGCAAACAAGTCTGCCTGATGCTTGAAGCAGCTCTTTCCTTGACCTGATTTTTTCTTGATCTTTTTGACTTCTTCTCGACTCCACTCTTTAATCTGTTCTCTCTCGGGCGACCTTTCGTCCTAATTTGTTCAGGATCTTGAATTACAAGCTCTGTACGTGGTTTAGCTGCGCAGTTGGCATCCACGGCAATTTTGAATATAGGTGTTAGACCATCCATCACTACATTAAATGCATCTTCAGACATGGAGGCTATCTCTGCGAGCTTCGTCATCCGATGACTCAGCAAACTATATCTACAATCATTAACATAATATTAACGATAACAAATATTAAGACATTTCAATTAAAAAATTATCACTGCGTACCGTGAGTTTCGTGTGCTTTTATCATAACCCTCAGTATTGCAGTCGAATTCGTCGAATTGGTATTTCATGTCCTTGCACCATCTCTTCAAGAAGTATTTATCTGGTAAACGAAATACGTCACTTTGATGAAGAACCAACAGGGCATGCCTACACAGGTACCCCTTGAACTGAAAGGATCGGCACTGGCATTGGACATCCTCAATATTTCTATCGTATGACACGATATAATCTTTGATCATCTCCTTGCCCATTCCATCGACTTCAATCCTTTCATACGACTTTACGGAATATAAACAACTATTGCCAGCTTCCTTGATCAATTTTGTATTTGATGCAGCCATTTCAAGGATCTCATTCTGAAATTTTTTGAAAATGCGCCTTGTATACCTTCCTGCAGCTTGTCTCTCAAAAGGTGATGATGTCTTTAGGAAAGCAATCGTTTGCAACGTCCTATTATCTTCCTCATTTTCGGCCTCGTATCTTTTTTCCAAGGCATCTTCGTACTTACTTATGAACTCCGTTAGTGTTGTCTTCGAATTTATAAACCCATCGAAGAGTGATTAATGCCCTCGCTCCTTTGTGAAGATGACATCCCTGTTCAAAATTTTGTCAACAAAAAAAAAGCGTTTAACGCGAACATGAACCAAAGACAATGACATACAAACCTGCGAAGAATGTATCCTTTAGGTAAACTGGGACCCATTTATCCCGACATTCGTAAAGGACATTGAACCAATCTATAGACTTGCATTCTTTATATTTCTCCATAACATGTGCCCACCTTTCCTCGAATGACTGTATGGTCAATGAATCATATATTGCCTCATCGAAATCAACCATAAACTTGGGATTTGCCGTGCAAATGTGGCCAATCTTTTCAGGTATCTTCTTCAATATATGCCAAAGACAAAATCGATGTCGTGTGTTAGGAAAAACTTCTTTGACAGCAGCCTCGATTGCCTTATCTTGGTCAGTTATCATGGCAATAGGTGCTTGACCACCATTTGCATCCAGCCAAGTCTGAAAAACCCATTTATATGTCTCAGTACTCTCATCAGACAACAATGCGCATCCAAGCAAGGTGGACTGTCCATGATGGTTGACCCCAACGAATGGACAAAAAGGCATTTGATATCTGTTTGTCAAGTACGTTGAGTCAAAGCTTAGAACATCACCGAAGTATGTGCATGCCAATCTTGACCTTGGATGAATCCAGAAGATAGACCTCAGATGACCATTATCATTGAGGTCTAAGGAATAGAAGAAATTGGGATTTCTGAGTTGCATTTCGGCGAAATGAATTACCATCGACTGAGCATCTCCTTCTTTCAGCTTAGACTGACGTTCGCGACAAATGAAGTTACGAGCATCCTTCTCGGTGAAATCCAATTGTCTTCTGCCCCCTTTTCTCCTTGCTATGGCAGAGTATATCTGAGTCGTCGGAACATTCACGGCATGTAAATTGCTGATCTCTGCCTTCTCTGGTGTGCTGATCCTCCTATGCGACCGTAGATAACCAGTTGATGTTATGGACATCCCATGGTTATGTTCTAGAGAAACCTCATCCAATATCCACTTACCACTTGTAGCATTCAGTCTTGCTTTTATGGATGCCATACAATCAACTTTCCCAGTATCCCTATGATTCATACTCTTCTCTGATTTTCTAGATTTTCCTTGCCTCCAACACGCCAGGTGCTTGAAGCAAAGTTGTTTTTTGTTGTTGGCCCTGCTACACACTGTTGTGATTCCAAAACCAACTCGTTTCGCGTATCCATTGTAGAACGTATATACATCATCTGCTGAATTGAATTCCATCCCAGTTTGAGGAACTACAATATCATCCACTGCATTTGGAGCGACGGGTGAAGGTGCACGGCCGGGAGTGTTATCGATTTCTTTCCGATCTACAATTTTAGCATCAACTGTGAAAATATAGGCACGCAGTCATGAACAATGATATCTATAGATTTAGTTGTCAATATATGCTAACAAAGGATTAGGATTTAGGACGCGAAGGTTAAAACAATACGACACCCCAGTTATCATCTCACGACACCCTAGCTTTAAGGCGACGACACCCGTGGGTTCACTGTTAATGCACGGGTGTCGTCGCCTTAAAGCTAGGGTCTCGTGAGCTTTCAACAGGGGTGTCTCGAAGGAGTTTCGGCCGAAATTCAATTCTCCCTGGGGTGTCGGGGGATTGTCCACGCGGTCAGTTCTAAGCACGGGTGTCGCCGCCTTAAAGCTAGGGTGTCATGAGCTTTCAACAGGGGTGTCTCGAAGGAGTTTCGGCCAAAATCCAATTCTCCTGGGGTGTCACGGGGATTCTCTCCGTGGTCAGTTCTAAGCACGGGTGTCGCAGCATTGATGCTAGGGTATCATGAGGTTTCAAGTAGGGTGTCGCGAAGGAGTTTCGCCCGAAATCCAAATCATCCTTGGGTGTGGTGAGGTTTTCTCTTGGGACGACGTAAAACTTACTACGGTAACCGGGTATTTGGCTTCCCGAAACTCTCTTCTGTTCCCCATCCCTCAAAACTCAACGAGGGGGGGGGGCTCACCGATTCGATTCTTGTGAACCGCCCACTGAGATGGTGGCGCGTGGCAATCGAAACACCCGCCAGGAGTACCTTAAATATGGATGGGGGAATGCCATCGTTAATCACCTTTTCAGTTGATCTTCCAAACTTTTTTGATACTGAGATGGCTTCTAGAGGCGAGGGGCGATCTACTGGCACCCATGGGAGCTGCCGCACAATGGTCACCATCGATGCGGAGGTCTATGCAGAGTCGCTCGCAATCAGCGAGCGACTCAACAGGGCGGCCGAGCAATACATGACCGTTTCAATGAGACAAATCGAGGTCCTGTTTTGGGCCAACAGCCGGCTGGAGTCGCAAGTAGAGTCCCTCCAGCGCTAGATCGCCGAGGCAGCGACCGAAGCAGATGTCAAGCCCTAGTGAGGGCTCATGTACTTTTTTCTTTTCTTTTTTTATGAATAAAAATAAATTTTAGTAACTTGGGTGTCGCGGGCCTTCTCGCCGTGGTCAGTTCTAAGCACGGGTGTTGTCACATTAAAGCTAGGATGTCGTGAGCTTTCAACAGGGGTGTCTCTAAGGAGTTTCGGCCGAAATCCAATTCTCCCTGGGGTGTCGTGAGGATTCTCCGTGCGGTCAGTTCTAAGCACGGGTGTCGTAGCATTGGTGCTAGGGTGTCATTAGATTTCAACTGGGGTGTCACGAAGGAGTTTCGGCCGAATTCGACAATGGGTGTCGCAGGGGTTCTCTCCGTGATCAGCTCTAAGCACGGGTGTCATCGCCTTAAAGCTAGGGTGTCGTGAGCTTTCAATAGGGGTATCTTGAAGGAGTTTCGACCGAAATCCAATTCTCCTGGGGTGTCACGGGGATTCTCTCCGTGGTTAGTTCTAAGCACGGGTGTCATAGCATTGATGCTAGGGTATCATGAGGTTTCAAGTGGGGTATCGCGAAGGAGTTTCGACCGAAATCCAAATCATCCTTGGGTGTCGTGAGGTTTTCTCTTGGGACGACATAAAACTTACTACGGTAACCGGGTATTTGGCTTCCCGAAACTCTCTTCTGTTCCCCATCCCTCGAAACTCAACGAGGGTGGGGGCTCACCGATTCGATTCCTGTGAATCACCCACTGAGATGGTAGCGCATGGCAATCGAAACACCCGCTAGGAGTACCTTAAATATGGATGGGGGAATGTCATCGTTAATCACCTTTTCAGCTGATCTTCAAACTTTTTTGATACTGAGATGGCTTCTAGAGGTGAGGGGCGATCTACTGGCACCCATGGGAGCTGCCGCACAACGGTCACCGTCGATGCGGAGGTCTTTGCGGAGTCGCTCGCAATCAGCAAGTGACTCAATAGGGCGGCCGAGCAATACATGGTCGTTTCAATGAGAAAGATCGAGGTCCTGCTTCGGGCCAACAGCCGGCTGGAGTCGCAAGTAGAGTCCCTCCAGCGCCCGATCGTCGAGGCAGCGACCGAAGCAGATGTCAAGCCCCAGTGAGGGCTCATGTACTTTTTTCTTTTCTTTTGTGATGAATAAAAATAAATTTTAGTAACTTGGGTGTCGCGGGCCTTCTCGCCGTGGTCAGTTCTAAGCACGGGTGTCGTCCCCTTAAAGCTAGGATGTCGTGAGCTTTCAACAGGGGTGTCTCGAAGGAGTTTCGGCCAAAATCCAATTCTTCCTGGGGTGTCGCGGGGATCTCCGCGCGGTCAGTTCTAAGCATGGGTGTCGTAGCATTGGTGCTAGGGTGTCATTAGATTTTAACTGGGGTGTCACGAAGGAGTTTCGGCCGAATTCGACAAGGGGTGTCGCAGGGGTTCTCTCCGTGATCAGCTCTAAGCACGGGTGTCGTCGCCTTAAAGCTAGGGTGTCGTGAGCTTTCAATAGGGGTGTCTCGAAGGTGTTTCGGCCGAAATCCAATTCTCCCTGGGGTGTCGCGGGGATTTTCCACGCGGTCAGTTCTAAGCACGGGTGTCGTAGCATTGGTGCTAGGGTGTCATTAGATTTCAACTGGGGTGTCACGAAGGAGTTTCGGCCGAATTTGACAAGGGGTGTCACGGGGGTTCTCTCCGTGATCAGCTCTAAGCACGGGTGTCGTCGCCTTAAAGTTAGGGTGTCGTGAGCTTTCAACAGGGGTGTCTCGAAGGAGTTTCGGCCGAAATCCAATTCTCCCTGGGGTATCGCGGCGATTCTCTGCGCGGTCAGTTCTAAGCACGAGTGTCGTCGCCTTAAAGCTAGGGTGTCGTGAGCTTTCAACAAGGGTGTCTCGAAGGAGTTTCGGTCGAAATCCAATTCTCCTGGGGTGTCGTCAGATGAGAGCTAGGGTGTCGTGAATTTTTAACTGGGATGTCACGAACGATGACAGCACCGACTCAGGCTATTAACGACACCCCAGTTCTCATCTTACGACACCCTAGCTTTTAGGCGACGACACCGATGACGTGACTGTTAATGCGGGGTGTCGCGGGGATTGTTCTCCATACGGGGTGTCACGGGCCTGCTCTCCAGCGTTGTTTATAAGCACGACACACCCTTTATAGCATTTAAAGACACCCCATAGAACAAGCTACGACACCCCGTAAAGCAACATACGAAGATCGCAAAGGTTATAAGCATGGGTGTCGTAGCGTTGTAACTACGGTATCGCGAGGCTTTTCTCCAGCATACGTTTGGAGCACGGGTGTCCTAGGCTTGTAACTACGGTGTCTTAACAGTATATCAGGGGTGTCATAGCTTTAACGATGACACTAGAGCTATATGGACAGGAAATAATGGGGAATATAGGCCGAACCACTCTGACGACACCCCAGTTCATGAGGTATAACATCCTAGTTAAAAGAGTATGACATTCGTGCTTACAAAACAGTAAACTCTAAAGAGTTATGACTCCCAGAATGTCATAACTATTTTGTTCTAAGGAAGTTACCCGCGCATTAAACGGTTTGGTCATGCATTAACTAACTGTAACCAGAAAAAATGGTTGGTGTAATAAAGGAGCTTTAGAAAGAAGTGGAAAGAAAGACTTTTTACTTTGTGCTGCGGATGATATTTCCTCCAGAAGTTTTTGTACAAAGACTCCAATAGCCAGGTTTTCCAGCCTCGAAGCTAAAATATTTTCTTTCGATCGGGGAAGAAAGAGAGTTCTTCTTGCACAGATGAAATACAACGTAAAATGGCGCTAGATGAAGGAAAAGGGCATTTTCGTCCGTACGCTAATTTTAAAAAAAAGCGAACTGCTTTAAATGGCCGTCACGTTCAGAACGTAACATCAAAGCAGAGCCATACCGCCCGGCAGGTCATCCACGTAGGAGCCACGTGGATCAATCAGAAGAGGCGGTGCAGCCCATGTAGGCCTTGCTGCACCGGGGGCGGTGTACAAAGTCTTTTCCGTAGTGAAAATGTTGACGGTGTTGATAAGAGTGGGCATGTTAGGAGGAGGCGTAGATGGCAGTGACAAAGGTGGAATGCAAACATTATGGGTGGACAGCAGTGTTTTGAAAATCGTATCGGATCGGTCGGTCCAATCGGTTCAACCAGAAATTGATCATCAGTTCGATTCGATTTTATTATTAAAGTTAACTTTTATATGATCCGATAAAAATCGAAAAAACCCATTAAACCGGCCGGATTTCAACCGGTCTAACCCGATTTTTAGATTTTTTTTAATTTTTCATTTGAATTATATTTATATTTTATTATTTTATATTATTAAATTAAAATTTAATTATAATATTATCCGATCTGATTAAATCGATTCATCCGGTCGAACTGATTGACTCGCGATCCAAATGTTAAGCCAGTTCATTGTCCGGTTCAATTTTCAAATCATTGATGGATAGGATAAGAGAGGAGGAGGACTATGGAAGGAAGAGGTGAGATGTGATTTTATTTTTTTATTTAGTTTGGGACATCACAAGATAAATGTAATTAGCATTTCGATACATCACCAACATATATCAATATCTTATTTTTATCTTATTTTTATGGGGCTATTTTCAAACTATCATTTATCTTAATTAAATTATTTGCAAATACCCATTATCCCTAAAGAGCTAAAGTTATTTGTCTAATGGTACAACGGATGAAGCTAAAAATAACATCGAAGACATTTATGTAAAAATAATATTAAAAGGATTTAAAATAAGTTATAGTAACATTCATAAGTTTGATGAGTTTGCACATTGATCTAATTTTAAAAAATAATTAATTTTTTTTATTTTAGTATCCTAAGATTTATTTTGTCCATTTATCTTTTTGCACTGTAAATTATCAAGTGAAAAGATAAATTTATTTTTATAAATTTATCTTAATTTTACTTTCATCTTAAAAATTTGCTATCATGACCATCAAACACTAATGTTTTTTTTGACGAAGATGAACGAAAAAAAAATTATATATCAAATTGGAAGTTTTAAAATCTTTAATTTTTTTTTTAATGTTTATATGCAAACCGGTGAAGTTAATTAATGGGTCTTGCTGGGATTCTTTTGTCCAATATTTATTATTTTTTCATTGGATGGAAATTAGAAAAATTGTAAAAAAAATTTTAAAAAAAATCTCAGCGTGGGCTCACCGGGTCGTTCTATTTGGCCCGCGTTTTTAACTGAGGAGCCCCCATGCCATATTAAAAAAATGATGTTTCTGCCCTTAAAATTTCAGGACCAAAATATCCCTCCCCCCCCTCAAACAGCCCCCTTCCCCCCCATCAGCAAACAGCCCCCTGAGCCCATGGCCCCCCTGAGACCCCCAAACAGCCCCTGCGATCGTCCTCCCGCCTCCCTCACTCCGGATTATCATTGGATCCTCGATTGAAGCAATTTCAACCTCAAGACAAGCAATGGACAAGCAATTAATAATTTATGAAGGTGCTACGGTCGCAAAGGTTAGTTTATATCTCAGTCTCCATTTTTTTTTTCTGGTTCGTGCGTTGTTCGGCCCTGTGTGACCGAATAGGTTAGCTCTGTTCGGCCACAATAAGCCGAACAACTTAAATACGTTCGGCCCTGATGGGCCGAACATAGATCTTCTGTTCAGCCCTGGTGGGCCGAACAGAAGATCTATGTTTGGCCCACTAGTGCCGAACAGAAGAATTCTTTCTTCTGTTCAGATGAAGGAATTCTTCTGTTCGGCCCTGTGTCGCCGTACAGAAATCTTTTGTTCGGCCACATAGGGCCGAACAAAAGATTTAATTATGTTCGGCCGAGCTAGGTTGAACAGAATTAACTCTGTTAGGCCCAGCTCGGCCGAACAGATATTTCATTCATTACATCTGTTCGGCCGAGCTGGGCCGAACAGAGTCTGTTCGCTCCAGCTCGGCCGAACAAATTAATTCTGTTCGACCCTGGTGGGCCGAACAGAGGATCGCCGAACAGAGATCCCGTCTTTGGGACGAAGGGGGAGAGGTGGCAGAGGGGTGGAGCCATGGGAGAGATGGACGCCAAGGAGGGAGGGGAGGTTGGTTTAAAAAAAAAAAAAACAAAAGCCCTATGGAAGAGAGTGGATCAAGGGAGGGAGGGAGAGAAGAACCTACATGCGGGAAAGGGGTAATTTAGGTATTTTATCATTTTAGGAGGGCTACTTAGTAATTTCTGGCGGAGGGTTAAAGGGGAAAGAGGTAATTTAGGTATTTTATCATTTTAGGAGGGCTACTTAGTAATTTCTGGCGGTATTAAGTAAAAAAAAAAAAAAAAAAACGGGGCTCCTCAGCGAAAGTCGCGGGCCAAATAGAAGCTCCCGCTCACCGGCCGCCAATGCAAAGCAACGTGCCCCGATTAGAAGTTTAGAACCCGTGCTTTCGCCCGCCCGAAGACTCACGGCAGCGGCAAACGTCTGCGACTCCGCCCACCGCCTAGCTTGGTTTGT
The DNA here is from genome assembly GCA_900491605.1 of Calamus simplicifolius. Taxonomy (NCBI): domain Eukaryota; kingdom Viridiplantae; phylum Streptophyta; class Magnoliopsida; order Arecales; family Arecaceae; genus Calamus; species Calamus simplicifolius. Next base: position 533,275 of record UESW01004375.1, read on the forward strand.
TTCGAAGAGCAGCAGAATGCTCATGGGTTCAAGAACCCTCTCCTCCTTTCTCTCCCCGAGGCTCACCTCTTTATTATTTCTCAAGTCCCTCCGCTTCCCTCCTTTCTCTCTCCGCCCCCTCTCCACCACCGCCACACCTTATCCCCTATACTACGAGCTCATCCGCCACCGCCCCGCTCTCCCCCCTCCCCGCCACCGTGCCCAGCCCGACCCCCAACCTGCTGCCGGCGACGACCAACCTCCCGCCGCCGCCGACGACGACCAACCTCCCGCCGCCGCCGACGACGATGAGAAGGTCATGGACCGCTCCAAGCGGCGGTACTACCGGAAGCGGCAGCAGCGGATGTTCGGCGAGTCCGACACCGATAACGACGGCAGCCGCCGGTCCCAAGGTGACGAGTTTGTCGAGCTGAAGCCGGAGGTCGTCGACTTCCCGAGGCTCCACGCCCGGGAGGAGGAGCTCTACTTCTATGACGCCTTTGCCTACCCCTGGGAGAAGGAGAAGCACTACCGGATGGTGTACCGGCTGGAGAAGAAGTACTTCCCCGAACATTCCCTTGATAAGGCGTTTATCGACCCTGGAGCGGAGCCGGTGCAGGCGGGAGCGGCGCAGGGGGAGAGGAAGAAGGGGAGAAAGTCGAAGAAGAAGAAGGATGAGGGTGAGGAGAGGGATGACAAGGGTTTGGTGTTCTTTGAGGAGGAGGTGAAGGACAGTCCTGCTGGTACCTCTTCGGGTGCTGAGACGGCTGCCCGGGATGTGACGGAGAGGAAGGTGGAGGAGTTCTTTAAGTGTTTGAAGAAAGTCCCGAATGCCGGCGGGCGGAAAGCAGTTGCTAAGGAGGTGGAAGAAGACGGAGGAGAGCCGTATCTGGTGAATAGGAAGACGGAGCTTCCTCCAACATGGAATGGGCCATCCGGGACGGTTGTTCTGGTGGACAAACCTAAAGGTTGGTTGAATATTTCTGCTTGTTAATTTCTTAGCCTTATTGCTTAATGATACATCAATGATATATTAACACTTGGAATTAATCTGGAATGCACATGAATGATGTTTGTTTGAGTGGATCTCCTTCTAATCTGGTTTACTTTTCATGGGACTATTAGGACATCTTGTCAAATGCCATATTGAGGTTCTGTTTATCAGTTGGGTGGACTATTGGATGGTCTGGACTCTAAGAAACATTGAATGGATTAAACAGATGGAGAATTATACAACATAGTTGTAACACCCTAAACCCTCGTGCTGTTCCAATTAACTCTATTAGCGGGCCTAAACTACGTGATATAAAAACTCGAGTGAAAGTTAATGGATAGTGTTGCCGCCGGCATCCGTCCTCCGACTCGGGCGCGGTCGATCCTCGGGGAGTGGGGTGCGGCGGACCTGCAAAACAGGAAGCCCTGCACGCGGAAGGACGCCGGGGGTGGTCCTCCGCGGAAGGCCCTCCGACGCTCAAGTCAGTGAGGAAGGAATCGGCGATCAACCAGACAATGAGGAGGTGGATCTCTCCGGGAGACCTCTCCAGGGGGCGGTCAATCGGAGGCTCTGATAAGGGCAGAGCACCGACGAGCTGCCGGGAGAGAGAGAAGTAACCCTAGAGTTTTTTGGTGTGTCAAGGGTTGCGTACCTGAGGTAATCTGCCGAACTAGTATTTATAGACTGTCACCTGGGGACTTGAGCGTCTTCTGGAAGGTACTGAAGTTGTTAAGATTCGGGGGTAGACAGAATCAGGCCGTTGTGGGGCCGTTAGAATCCACGCCTTATCTGTTAAGGGATCGACGATTGGGAGAGCCCTCGATGTCTTGGGATCTGGGTGAGTAGACCTGGGGCGGTTATAATAGGTCTTAGGCCACGTCTTAATATGATTCCCTGCTTAGGGTGCTGCTTGGGTAGACTTGAGTTCTCCCGCGCCAGGTTCCGGAGGTGGACGTCGGGGCGTGGATCGCTAGGTAGCAGCGGGCTATGGGAGCCCGGAAGAAGCCGAGCTGCGGAGGCCCGGAATAGGCCGAGCTAAGGAAGCCCGGAAGAAGCCGAGCTACGGAAGCCCGGAAGAGGCCGAGCTAGGGAAGCCCGGAGGAGGCCGAGCTACGGAAGCCCGGAGGAGGCCGAGCTAGGGAAGCCCGGAAGAGGCCGAGCTAGGGAAGCCCGGAGGAGGCCGAGCTACGGAAGCCCGGAGGAGGCCGAGCTACGGAAGCCCGGAGGAGGCCGAGCTACGGAGGCCCGGAAGGAGCCGAGCCACGGAGGCCCGGAAGGAGCCGAACCACGGAGGCCCGGAGGAGGCCGAGCTGCGGAGGCCCGGAGGAGGCCGAGCTGCGGAAGCCCGGAGGAGGCCGAGCCACGGAAGCTCGGAAGGAGCCGAACCACGGAGGCCCGGAAGGAGCCGAACCACGGAGGCCCGGAAGAGGCCGAACCACGGAGGCCCGGAAGAGGCCGAACCACGGAGCCCGGAAGAGGCCGAGCTACGGAGGCCCGAAGGAGGCCGAGCTACGGAAACCCCGAAGGAGCCGAGCTACGGAAGCCCGGAGGAGGCCGAGCCACGGAAGCCCGGAGGAGCCCGAGCCACGGAGGCCCGGAGGAGCCGAACCACGGAGGCCCGGAAGGAGCCGAACCACGGAGGCCCGGAAGGAGCCGAACCACGGAGGCCCGGAAGGAGCCGAACCACGGAGGCCCGGAAGAGGCCGAGCCACGGAAGCTCGGAAGGAGCCGAACCACGGAGGCCCGGAAGGAGCCGAACCAGGGAGGCCCGGAAGGAGCCGAACCACGGAGGCCCGGAAGAGGCCGAGCCACGGAAGCCCGAAGGAGGCCGAGCTACGGAAACCCGGAAGAAGCCGAGCTAGGGAAGCCCGGAGGGAGCCGAACCACGGAGGCCCGGAAGAGGCCGAGCCAGGGAGGCCCGGAAGAGACCGAAAGGAGGGGGTCAGCCTTAGCCGTCTTGCACGGATATCAATGCAATGACGATTTTACCCCCCAACACATGCCCCCACTCCCTAGTTCGAAGCGTAGGTTCGGGCGTAGGGAGTATAAGCTCAAGTGGCGCGCCTCGATGGGACATTTTGGCTTAAACAACCCGTGCAATGATGCCTTAATTAATGCGATAGGGCCACCGTACCTCCGAAGGTGAGGCTTCTCCATTAGCGACGGTTGAGATTGTGCCGTGCCGTGAATCCCGATCGATATGGGGTATGTCGAGGCGATCCCGGACGCCTCGAATGGGGTGTTCCGCCTCTCCAGGGTGGTTTCTTGGCGGAGAAGCGAAGTGACAGCTGCCCTGCGTCTATATATACGCGCATGTGTGCGTGTTGGTGGCGTCTTCTTACTTTGTTTTCAGAAGAGCGTTGGCCTCTCATCCTCTTCAGCGTTCACCGTTTTTCGCTCAGGACTTCCTTCGACCGAGATGGCGATGAGCCCTGGAGACGTAGCCTCAGAAATCGTCGCTGGAGATTTGGGGAGGATTCACCAAAGGTATGGTCTGCCCATGGATGTGGTTTTGCGGGTGCCGGGACTTGAAGATAGGGTCACCCGGGACTTGGAGTCTGGAATATTCGTCTATGAGGACAGCTTTAAGGCGGGTCTTCGTTTCCCTCTCCATCCCTTGGTGAAGGAGATCATGACCCATTACAACATCTGTCCATCGATGGTGGCCCCAAACAGTTGGCGGAACATCGTCGGATTTATCTCGATGTGCCACCAGATCCAAATCGTTGCGACTCTCCCCCTTTTTCGCACCTGTTATCACCTAACTCCCGGGCGGAAATCGGAGTGGACCTCCATCGGGCCCCGGAGGTCTTTTAATGTCATTGCGGATAAGCCCTCTTCCATCAAGGGGTGGAAGAGTGTAAGCAGAGGATACTTAGCGGGCACCCGGAGTGGGACCTTTCTTTTCTGAGCATCGAAGGCTCCGAAGACGGCGAATCCGCAGAAGAAGAAGATGAAGACGAATATGTCAGCGTTTCTGACGCCGAGCTTGGCGGCACCCCTGGTCCCAGCGAAGCCGTAGCCTCCGAGGGACAGTCACAAACTGTTACAGAGGAGGTGAAAACATCAGAGAAGGGCGAGCCTAGCCGTGCACCTGCAGATGTGGCTGAGGGTACTCCCCAAACCGGTGGAGCTCCTGGCTCTTAGGGGCCGCTCCTGTATCTTCCCCCTTTTAAACATTTGACATTTCTCAGTAAAGGGATTTCCTGTTTTTATCTAAGTGTTTTTCTTGCGTGACTTTACTGTTGTCTGGTGTTGCCTCGATCGTGAACGACCCATGGCTTGTTGACATCCTTGGGCCATCCTTAATTCGAAACCAGGAAAAATGGGCCGATTTGGATCGACGAATCAAAGTGGATCGGTTATGATCGACGGGCGAAATAGGTCGGCGCGGGCCGACGGATAGAATAGGTCGGTTAAGGCCGACAGACGAAATAGGTCTGCAAAGGTCGACAGATGAAAATGGGTCGGCAGGGGCCGATAGATGAAAATAGGTCGGCAGGGGCCGACAGATGAAAATAGGTCGGCAGGGGCCGACAGATGAAATATGGGTCGGCTGGGGCCGATGGAGGAAAATAGGTCGGCAGGGGCCGAC